>CM022773.1:8679471-8986971 GCA_012411365.1 Ameiurus melas | reverse complement strand
AACAACCCTTTAAAACTCTTGAGCAGAGAACCCCTTAAAACCCTTGAGCAGAGAACCCCTTAAAACCCTTGAGCAGAGAACCCCTTAAAACCCTTGAGCAGAGAACCCCTAAAAACCCTTGAGTAAAGAACCCCTAAAAACGCTGGAGCAAAGAACCCCTAAAAATGCTGGAGCAAAGAACCCCTAAAAACCCTTGAGCAGAGAACCCCTAAAACCCCTTGAGGAATCCTTTTTCCCCCCTCTAAGTGTATATTCTATTCACATAGTGTAGTAACAAATCATTTGGTTTTCATATGGTTAAGCTTTCTTAACTGATGCATAACTAACTTTTAATTGCATAGTAAAGGGAATGTTTGTATCCCAAATCTATTCCTCTTTTAACGTGTGGAATTATTCTCAAACAACAGTATGAGAGTGCCACTGGCTTGTTAAATTTTTTTTCCTTTTTTCTTTTTTAAAATGTTTTTTGCACTAGTCTATTAAAACGGTTCAGTCAGTTGAGACCAATGGGAATGTGAGTGTGATGAGTATCCCTTTGACACTGTTTATAGTGAGATAGAGAGGGCGTGATTGGGAGGAGATTCTGCTGTCAGAACTGTAGTGATTTGGATGCTCTTAGTGCCTCTGAAATTAGCAAGACATTTCACTGGACAGATGTCCTGCCATCACTCACAAGCCACCTTCTGTCTGCCTGTCAGCTGGATAAACTGATCCACTCACCAAAATAGAGACGACAAGGCCACTGGGTATGATCCTTCTGTCTGAACACCATTTTCACTAAAATGCTAAACAGCTCTGAAAATGTGGAAGTATTAGAAGGGATTTATTATTTCTAATTAGTTTTGTTGCCTCGTGGTAGCAGTAAACTTGACATGACCCTGATTACTTGGAAATGCTGCCTTTCAAAGGTTTTTGTAACACCTAGCTTTTTAAAAAGGTTTACTTAAGCTAAATGATAAGTATTTTATTTGCTGGTTTGCAGAACATATCACGCTGAAGAATAACCAAGATTATTTTAAGGAAAATCATGTAATGTGTGTAAAAATCAGTTTTTAAAAAATCTTAATACATTTTTTTAACTAATCAGCTTTGACTGCTGTTCACACGTTCTTCATACAGTTAATTTTTTAGATCTGAGATGCTCAGAGGTTCTTGGATCTCTCTCTCTCTCTCTCTCTCTCTCTCTTTATTTTTATTTTTCATTTCAATCCACCCAGTGCAGCTAGATTGTTGGATGACTGGGCAGGTCATTTCATTATAGATGCCACTGCTTCCTTTCTCCCTGTTCAAAGAGTGATAATGTTCGTGTGGATTCAATTGTGTAACTGTTTTGCTATTTTTCTCAATGTCGCGTCTGGTTCCACAGCATATTTCCAGTCATTAATAATTCTCATCACAGTTGAACCATACACTTAATTTCAGTGAAGAAACAAAAACATGTACTGTGTCCTCCACTATTATTGGTACCCTTGGTAAATAGGTAGGTAAAGAAGGCTGTGAAATATTGTCTTTATTGTTAAAACTTTTTTTTTTCAAACAATTCACAAAAAAAACCTTTGTTAAACATTGGTATGCAACAATTTTTGACACCCTTATGATTTCCATCAATCCATCTATGGTCGTGGGGAACCTGGAGCCTATTCCAGGGGGCATTGGGCACAAGGCGGGTACACCCTGGACAGGGTCCATCGCAGGGCACAATCACACTCACACACCCATTCATACACTACGGCCAATTTAGACACGCCAATCAACCTACCTACCTAAAGCATGTCTTTGGACTGGGGGAGGAAACCGGAGTACCCGGAGGAAACCCCTGCAGCACGGGGAGAACATGCAAACTCTGCACACACATGGCCCCAGCAGGAATCGAACCCTGCAGGTGTGAGACAAACATGCTAACCCCTAAGCCACCGTGCGCACTCCATTATGATTTCATATGAGCAAATTATATTAGAAGTATATTCCCTTTGATATTTACACTTTTTTAGTACACCTGGGTGATAAGGAACAGGAAATTGTTCAACCATGCCTTCCTGTTTCACAGTGGTATAAATATGAGGTGACACATAGGCTGAATTCCCTTAGTCATTTATAACAATGGGGTAAGACCAAGGAATATAGCTGTGATGTGCAGCAAAAGGTTGTTGAGCTTCATAAAATAGGAAGTGGCTATAAGAAAATAGCACAAGCACTGAAAATGCCCATTTCCACCATCAGTGGTAATTACGAAGTTCTAGTCAACTGAAATGTTGTGAATCAACCTGGAAGAGGACATATGTATATCGTCCCAACGCACTGTGAAGATGATGGTTCAAGTGGCCAAAAAATCTCCAAGGATCACAGCTGGAGAATTGCAGAAGTTAGTTGCTACTTGGGGTCAGAAAGTCTTTAAAACTACAAGTCTACCTACATCACCACAAGTTGTTTGGAAGGGTTTCAAGAAAAAAGCCTCTACTCTCATCCAAAAACAAACTCAAATGTCTTCAGTTTGCCAGACACTACTGGAACTTCAAATGGGATCAGGTTCTATGGTCAGATGAAACCAAAATAGAGCTTTTTGGCAATAAACACCAGAGGTGGTTTTGACACACACGGAGAGGTGGAAAAGAACCTCATGCCCACAGTTAAATATGGTGGTGGCTCTTTAATGTTTTGGGGCTGTTTTTCTGCCAGAGGACCTGGACATTTTGTTAGGACACATGGCATCATGAACACTGTCAAATATGAACAGATATTAAATGAAAACCTGACTGCCTCTGCCAGAAAGCTTAAAATGGACCGTGATTGGATCTTCCAGGAGGACAATGATCCAAAACATACATCAAAATCCACATACAAATGGTTTACTGACCACAAAATCAAGATCCTTCTATGGCCATCCCAGTCCACTGACTTGAAACCCATAGAAATCCTGTGGGGTGAACTGAAGCAGAGAGTCCCCCAGCATGGACCTCATGGGTCTGGAGAGATTCAGAGATTCTGTATGGAGGAATGGTCTCAGATCCCTTGCCATGTGTTCTCCAACCTCATCAGCCATTATAGGAGAAGACTCAGAGCTGTTAACTTAAATATTGACTAAAAAGGGTGTCAATAATTGTTACACCTATATTTAACAAATATATATCAATATTCCTACATATACATACATACTACATACACACACACACCATCAGTGGTAATTACGAAGTTCTAGTCAACTGAAATGTTGTGAATCAACCTGGAAGAGATATATGTAGATCGTCCCAACGCACTGTGAAGATGATGGTTCAAGTGGCCAAAAAATCTCCAAGGATCACAGCTGGAGAATTGCAGAAGTTAGTTGCTACTTGGGGTCAGAAAGTCTTTAAAACTACAAGTCTACCTACATCACCACAAGTTGTTTGGAAGGGTTTCAAGAAAAAAGCCTCTACTCTCATCCAAAAAACAAACTCAAATGTCTTCAGTTTGCCAGACACTACTGGAACTTCAAATGGGATCAGGTTCTATGGTCAGATGAAACCAAAATAGAGCTTTTGGCAATAAACACCAGAGGTGGTTTTGACACACACGGAGAGGTGGAAAAGAACCTCATGCCCACAGTTAAATATGGTGGTGGCTCTTTAATGTTTTGGGGCTGTTTTTCTGCCAGAGGACCTGGACATTTTGTTAGGACACATGGCATCATGAACACTGTCAAATATGAACAGATATTAAATGAAAACCTGACTGCCTCTGCCAGAAAGCTTAAAATGGACCGTGATTGGATCTTCCAGGAGGACAATGATCCAAAACATACATCAAAATCCACATACAAATGGTTTACTGACCACAAAATCAAGATCCTTCTATGGCCATCCCAGTCCACTGACTTGAAACCCATAGAAATCCTGTGGGGTGAACTGAAGCAGAGAGTCCCCCAGCATGGACCTCATGGGTCTGGAGAGATTCAGAGATTCTGTATGGAGGAATGGTCTCAGATCCCTTGCCATGTGTTCTCCAACCTCATCAGCCATTATAGGAGAAGACTCAGAGCTGTTAACTTAAATATTGACTAAAAGGGTGTCAATAATTGTTACACCTATATTTAACAAATATATATCAATATTCTTACATATACATACATACATACATACACACATACACCATCAGTGGTAATTACGAAGTTCTAGTCAACTGAAATGTTGTGAATCAACCTGGAAGAGGACATATGTATATCGTCCCAACGCACTGTGAAGATGATGGTTCAAGTGGCCAAAAAATCTCCAAGGATCACAGCTGGAGAATTGCAGAAGTTAGTTGCTACTTGGGGTCAGAAAGTCTTTAAAACTACAAGTCTACCTACATCACCACAAGTTGTTTGGAAGGGTTTCAAGAAAAAAGCCTCTACTCTCATCCAAAAACAAACTCAAATGTCTTCAGTTTGCCAGACACTACTGGAACTTCAAATGGGATCAGGTTCTATGGTCAGATGAAACCAAAATAGAGCTTTTTGGCAATAAACACCAGAGGTGGTTTTGACACACACGGAGAGGTGGAAAAGAACCTCATGCCCACAGTTAAATATGGTGGTGGCTCTTTAATGTTTTGGGGCTGTTTTTCTGCCAGAGGACCTGGACATTTTGTTAGGACACATGGCATCATGAACACTGTCAAATATGAACAGATATTAAATGAAAACCTGACTGCCTCTGCCAGAAAGCTTAAAACGGACCGTGATTGGATCTTCCAGGAGGACAATGATCCAAAACATACATCAAAATCCACATACAAATGGTTTACTGACCACAAAATCAAGATCCTTCTATGGCCATCCCAGTCCACTGACTTGAAACCCATAGAATTCCTGTGGGGTGAACTGAAGCAGAGAGTCCCCCAGCATGGACCTCATGGGTCTGGAGAGATTCAGAGATTCTGTATGGAGGAATGGTCTCAGATCCCTTGCCATGTGTTCTCCAACCTCATCAGCCATTATAGGAGAAGACTCAGAGCTGTTAACTTAAATATTGACTAAAAGGGTGTCAATAATTGTTGCACCTATATTTAACAAATATATATCAATATTCTTACATATACATACATACATACATACACACATACACACACACACACACACACACACACACACACACACACACACACACATATATATATATATATATATATATATATATATATATATATTGTTTGTTGTATATATATATATATATATATATATATATATATATATATATATATATATATATATATAAACCTGTGGTTTGTTTACAGTTGTTTGAAATCCATGAGAGCAGAGTATTTTTGTGAATTTTCTTTTAAAACAAAAGATGAAAAGGTTAAACAATAAAGACAATTTCACAGCCTTCTTTGCTCATATTTACCAAGAGATTAGTGGAAGGCACTGTATCATGTTCTACTCCTAAAATAATATTAAAATAATGACATAATAACAGTTACTAATAATAATAATAATAATAATAATAATAATAATAATAATAATAACGGGCTACCATGTTAAGTTATGTCTATCATATTTGTTCCGTATTTGCATGGGCTGATGTTTCATTCAAGTGGATGAATACTTGCTTGAGTATACTTAAACATTAGTTTTCAGCATAATTTTTTTTTTTTTACAATAATATTTTGTTGCTGGTCAGCATTCGTATGTACACTAGTAATTAGAGCAGAACACTTTGTCAATTTCCAGTGAAGGTTCACTGTTGGTTTTAGTTAAGCTGATAGGAGTTTGAATTTAAGACTTGGGAGTTTCTCTAGGCTCTACTGTGCCTGAATTCCACCTGTCTCCACATGGCTTCATTTAGTTCAATTTAAACAAAGATCATGTTCTAAAATTAAGTGCCATTTCTTAACATTTATAGAATCCTAGAAATGTTTGCTTTATCCATAGCCTTCAATAGAATACTATTTTCCCTATCTATCAGTTTCATTGAAATATAAAATATTAACGAAAATTATTAATGTTCATAGGAATACGTTTTCCATTTTTCACTAAATATTCTAATGGATTCATTTCCTAAACGCAAAGGCTGAAAGATGGCTTTGACAGAAATGTATTGTGTTTAGTCACAAGATTGCATGATTAGTTTAATTATTGGTAACTAAATCATCTGTTTATCATTAGTACTTTAACATGCTTGTTTCGTGTACAGATTTAACCTCTGCTGTATTTTTGCCCTTATATTTAATTGTATTATATAATATTCGTTTTAGGGGAAAAGACTCGGCTAGAGTAATTTTGTTGGTGAATTTTGGACGCACTACAAATAAACAAATTATATACACTGAACAATTTTTAAAAATGTAAGTTAATTTATCTCTGTCATTATTAATTCAAAATCAGGGATTGACAAGTGCACTTCTTTACTCAAAACCTAAATAATGGCACCTTTTGTGCACTATAAATTAAATAATATCGGCTTAATTGTTATTTCGGGTTATTAAACGTGTGATAATTAGCCGATCATATTTATTATCAGTATCTCTCTTGCATTTGGGACAGGCGTGTTTGGGAATTATCATTCGATATAAAATAGGCTGTATAGTAGCCTAGATTTTTGTAGAAATTTATCAAATGTTCTGCTCAGTATTTGAACAAGCTCTCCAAATTCGCCTCATGCTGCGTGACGCTATTTAAGTCTGGTTGTTATTTTTTTAAATTATTATTATATATTCATTTAAGCGCCTTTATTTAGTTTTAACAATGTCACCAAAATCTAAAATACTTAGACATAGTCTACTTCATACTCTGTATGCTAAGAGACGTCCGCAGTTTTTTCTTTGTATACTATATAATACGGTCATATTCGTTTGAATATATGTAATTAAAAAATATATTATGTATTATTTATTATGCGATTTTATAGTCTCGTGCACTAAAAGATTAGGTTCAATATTATATTATTATACACGTTTTTCCATGCATCATCAGTAATGTATCTGACTTTGGCCTGTCGTAGTCTACTAGTCGTCACTATTCTCGTGCGCATCATTTTGTGGACAACAAACACAGTGCGTTTTATGCACAGTAGGTCTATACATAAATAATTTGATCACACATCGCTGCTCGATGTGCTCGGCCCCATCCTCCCCTTCACATTCACACGGCGTATTATCGTCACCTTGAATTTTCCTCCGCTGTTTTCCAATTAAAAGCTTAATAGCCCTGGAAACGGAGTTCATGTGGGGAAGTTTGAGAGCGGCCCCTGTTCTCAAAGTTGTTCTGCTGCGATCCCATTATGTGCTTGACTAAACCCTTTTAGGGACAGAAACGGGACTCGGGCTGTAAGGTGTTTGATTTCAGTGGACTCTTTACGCTGTACGACACATCTCAACATCTTACACATTGCCGTCGTTTAAGGTGTGCTAGCCTTCGTAATGTAATGAGAATAATAAAATAAAAAAATAAAAACACGTCTGTCCAACACATAAAGCACCAACGTGTGGAAATCTCTAAAGCACACTACTCAAGTGAAGCATTCAGTTTATTACAAATTAGCAGAATTACTCTGACTGTCACCTCTGTTATATATTTCCCATTCAAGTCCATATTATCCTTAATATTTGTTCCTCGCTGAAAACTCCATATCCCGATTGCAGTCGCTCAATTAACCGGAATAGCGCTCATTGTCGACCCGAGTAAAATTCCTCATGGGAATAAGTAAAGCACGCATTGAAATGCAAACCAGTGTATTATTTCTTCTGTGTTTAATTCGGATGCACAGCATGTGGTTAAACAAAGTAGCCCTACCGAGCGGCTTCATGCAAAGCTCTCAGCACTGCAGGCTTTTTGGACATTCCCAGATGATTTCTGAAATGACTGCACTGTTAACACCTTGGAGCATGTTGAACTAATTGCTTCGGATCAGGTTGCCGGTTTCCTAACCCTAAACATTCACACAGATTATAAACTGGCCTGCATTTTGGGTGCGTAATCGGTAGGACTACACGGTGCCGTTGCAGTTTTTTGGGTTTTTTTCCCCTTCATATTATTTTACACATAAATATACTCAAAGAACTGAATCTACGGTGTGACTGGTATTTTACTTAAGGGGAAAATCACTTTTAGTTAAAATGCATTTATAAGCCGACATATGTCATATAAGCCTAAACCTTTTGTCAGTTTACGAAAGGTGTTTGATGAGACCTCCCTCTACGGATTTGAACACTCACTATATGACGTGTGACGCAAAGGCGCGCGTGAAGTTGCTCCCTTTTGTCAGCGCGTGTCTTATCGCCTTTACGCGCGCCTTTATCGCAGGCCGAAAAGGTGGATCCTCGTCTTTGAGTCAACGCCTCTTTATCACGCGTGTAGCAAGCGGCGAAAAGGAGGGGGTCCTGAGCGTGGCATCTCCTGACAACTGACATCCACTCTCGCCTCTCGCCGTTTTATCTGATGCTCTTGTGGAACCGAGCGTCCGTCTCGAGTTGCGCGACATGAACGGCTACGGCTCGCCGTACCTGTACGTGGGCGGTCCGGTGGCGCAGACGCGCGCGCCGCTCCAGAGGACACCTAAGTGCGCACGGTGCCGCAACCACGGCGTGCTGTCCTGGCTCAAAGGACACAAACGATACTGCCGTTTCAAGGACTGCACGTGCGACAAGTGCATCCTGATCATTGAGCGCCAGCGCGTCATGGCGGCGCAGGTCGCGCTCCGGCGGCAGCAGGCCAACGAAAGTCTGGAGAGTTTAATCGCCGAGCCGCCGCCGCCACCGCCGCCGCACAGAGCCATGGCCACTGGAGAGTTACGCTGGAGCGCCGAGCCCATCATCACAACACAGTCACCAACAGGTAAAACATACATGCTGCAATTCCACTTCACTGTCAGCATGCTTCACTGAATGGACTTGACATTAGAAGAGATATCGTTTGGAAAACTGTAGGACATTTGAAAGTTATTTATTTTTAACTTTACATAAACAACTAGAAAGCATGCACTTAAATGCAGAATGATTGTAAGGACTATAACTGCTGATGTTGGAATTTCCCCCGTTAAACACATATACTGAATGAGCGGCAATATTATAAGAGTTTTTAAATTCGGTTTAATTATCTTTTCGTTGCAGAAATAAACTTTTAACAAAATACACTTAAGTCGTTAATACATATTCAACAACACAGTGTTATAACTGCAGGTAAATTATAATGTAAATGTTATGTAAAAATAACAAACAACAAAAATAATAATAATGTACTGTTTGTTTATTATTATTATTATTATTATTATTATTATTATTATTATTATTATTATTATTATTATTATTATTATTATTATTATGAGCTAAATATAACTCTGTTTAGTGTATGAGCACCATCAATCAAGTCCGCCACTACATGTACGAGATAAACCATTAAATTAGGTGGTTTTGCATTTAAAAATTGATTACCCAACAGATTATCATAGTATTAGGGAAGAAAATGCTAATGTCTCTGTTATTTGGTAGTAATTCTTTACTTCCTTTTTCCTTTCAGTAATAAAGCTCCGAAGTGAGAGTGACTTGGCATATTGCAATTAAATTTTCATACAGTTGTGTTGCAGTATAAATTATATCGTGTTGCAGTGGCTGACTTTCTGAGAAAAAAATAATGGAGAACGGAGGAAGAAAAGTGGCTGAGGAAAATAGACATCGACTTTCCATCAGGCTTCTCTCAGAGCAGATGATCTTTGTTCGCTCTAAAGATTACTGTAATCAAGGCGGGACAGGCTGAATCGAAAGCAATAGCAATAATTTTCGGGAGAGGTCAAAACTCGGGTGAAATGTTACCAAATAACGGGCAGCTTTGCTAAAAGAGGAGATGGAGAATCGACGACTAATCTCCACGTGGCAGCCAGTCAGCACTTTTTTATTTTTTCTGTGAACAGCTAGAGTCGAAAATAAAGTGAGGGAGAATAAATCAGCCAAGTGCTGACAGTTTAACCCGTCATTAAATGTTGCTCTGACTGTGTGCAGGGCCAGCAGTCTTAACCTCTCAGTGCTCAGTGTGTGCTAAATTTGCATCTCCGTTTGTATTTACCCTCTCGTTATGTGCTGTTATATATAATGAGAGTTCTATTACTTTTTAGTCAAGTCTCAATTAAGAAACACAGACCAGAGCTGAGCTCAGCCATATGCTAACTATGATACAGGTTTTAGTTAAACCTTTTTTCAAGCCCAATTGTTTTTGTAAATACTGGACCATGTTCAGTATTTTTACATCATCAAGAGGACATAGACATTTTCTTAGCCCAGCATGAAAGTATATCTATTGTTTAAATAAATCAACTCTAAATTTAATGCAAGTTTAAGCTCCATTTACAACTTTTGCAACTTCTTGTCATTCTAAACTCTCAAAATGTAAGCTACTGTTAATATCACTTTATTATCATCTAGTGTAAGAACGTTTTATCTCTTCATTATGCATATAGATACACCATGCATCTGTCTGTTTTCAGACCTGAATGAGGACCTCTCGGGTGAACAATCTGGAGGAGAGAACAGCGGCAGCACCAGCGACCGAGAGCAAGAAGCTGCCAGCTCACCCGAGGAGCCCAAACCCAACACCTGCTTCACTCCTGACACCCCAGATCCACCTTCCAATCCTGAGGAGCCTAGTTACAACTCACCCAAACCCTGCACTGACCCAGAACCAAAGCCTGACAGCCCCAAGTCTCCCACTGAGCAGAACCTGCTTATTGAAGGGCTCACAGGCTCTGTGTCCCTGCCCTTTAACCTGCGAGCCAACCGTCCTCCTTTGGAGGTACTGAAGAAGATCTTCCCTTCCCACAAGCCAGCTGTGTTAGAGCTGATCCTGAGGGGTTGCGGAGGTGACCTGGTGGGTGCCATTGAGATTCTTCTCTCCAGCCGCTCTACTACAAAAATGGATAAGCCCTCATCTGAAAACTCAGAGGCTTTAATCCTGCCCTCTAATAGCCACCTTTTTGAGCCTCTAAGCTCTTACCCAGTCTCTTCCTCCAAGTGGTCAGTGGGTTCGGCCTTTCGTGTGCCAGAATTTTTATTCCGCTCGCAGTACGTCTCACCCTTCTCAGGCCCGACATTCCGTGGATCACCTCTCCTTCCCTCCAGGCCAGCTCAAGAGGAGCAACGCATAAGCATTCAGGAGGATGCGGCCAAACACACTGTATACGCTGTCACCGACGAGGAGTACGATGAGAGATCTGACTCCTCAGACTCGAGGATCCTCAATACATCTTCTTAACCTACAAATGTGGCAAACATACCAAAAACGTGTTATGAATGGACAAAGAATGACAAAAGAGACATGGGGGACTGTGCCTGTGTAGGAGCTTTATGAAACATATACTGTACATTATTTGAGACATTGTGTTGCTCTCTCAGTGAAACATGTGGACAGTTTGTAAGCAACACCTACCAAAAATCCTGAATGATTAAATGACTGAACACTAGTTTGTGAATAATAACCACAAATTCCTCCTTGCATGAAATGTACTGTGAATAGTAATGCAGTGTAGAAATAGGCAAACAATATAAGCATGTAAATGGATATGCCATATACCAAGTCTGAATTCATATTGTCATTTATTTACATGAACTAAATATAAACAGGATGTGTATGTTCATAGGAAATTAATTGGGTATTGGATGTTATTTAATATTGTACTTACAAAAATGGAATCATTTCAGGAGATTTCTGTATTCCTGGAAATTCTTGTTAGTTGTGAAATGTAACACAGTCTAAAACAAGAATTGGTTTAATTTTTTTAAATATTGGGAACATAAAGAACACCTTTTCAATTTGTGAATCACATAAACCATTAAATGTATTTAAGCAGTGATATGACATTAATTGGCGATGACAAACTCTGGACTGTACTTTATGTTGTAAAGCAATATATCTACAATAATAAACGCAGAGTGTGAGCATATTTTGGGTGTGCGTGCGTATTATTTAGACTGTATTGCCAAACCTTGTCCTCTAGTTACAATGTAACATTATTAAAGGCCATATTGCTTAATAACTGCACCATAGGAATGCACTGCATACTTGTTATTGAGCACAGTGACGTTAAAACTTCTGGATGAACCATGTCGGGGATCTTCCTTTTGTTGCAGGTAAGAAAAAAAAAGAAGTTTTTTTTTTTATCACAATCTTTTTGAGCATTGTGAAATCATTCTTGTCTGTTCTATAAAGCTGTAGAAGGATGTTATCCTACAGATGTTCAGCGTATCACTGATAACAAATGGTCGTATTGCTTTGATTTTCTTGGGAACTCGATTAATATTAAATGAAAATAATATATCTACATTTATACGTGCTTATATTCAAACAGCGTTAACCTCAGTGGACTGGAAAAAACGTGTTAAAAATATTACTTTAAATTCTGACAGTTTAAACTGAGCGCCATCTAGCGGTGAACTTTAGATAACTCAAATACAAAGATTAATTCAGTCAAGGTGCTACACTATAAATTCACAATAAATGTTTAACAGTTTATATTAAACAATTAACTAAAAATAAAAGTTCCAAAGTAAAGAGTGTTGCAGTTAACGGGCTTAGCTATTAAAATGGTCTGTAATAATTCTGAAGAAATATGTCGAGAAGAAACTTAGGTTGATATGCTGTTATTTGAACTTTTCCCTCAAAACGATAGATTTGTGTAATTTTGCTGCAATGTTCAATTAAGTACATTGGCCATATATCATCGAGGTCACCGGGATGATGATGATTGGTAAGTGATTTGTATTCCACTAGATTGGAGAACGTCATTTCCCATAAGCCGTACTAAATGAAACCAGAGGCCACACATAGTACGGTATAACGTCTGGAGCTGCAGAGTGATCCGTTATTGCCATCTTGTGGTCATTGGTATAAATGCACTACGAGTATCTGACCACCTTTTATTTCCCCTGATCCTTGGACATGTTCCCATGAGTTTGTTTGTTTGTTTAATGAAGCATAAATTCAGTGTGAATATATGAAACGGATACGATTTATATAACAGGGAATCATAACGACAGCAGATTGGCATTAGTATGGTCTTAATATTGAAAATCCTATTAATAATTGAAAAAACAATTATATATATATATATATATATATATATATATATATATATATATATATATATATATATATATATATATATATATATATATAAAATATACTTTTTGTGTAGTTAAATGGAAAATAAATGATTAGTTATATAATGCATTTATTAGCACATTACTTACACAAGAAAAGCTATTAATACTTAAATAAAGCCCTGGAAGCTGAAATATAAACGTATAATTTTCAAATAATTAACTTTTTTTTTACAGAACCGTAAAATAATTGCAAAACGTAGTAGTAAATATTGTTACTACTACTTCTTCTAGTAGTAATAGCAGCAGTAGTAGTAGTAGTAGTAGTAATAATAATAATAATAATAATAATAATAATAATAATAATAATAATAATAAATTTTATATTCCTCTGGCACCCTGTCCAGGGTGTACCCTGCCTTGTGCCCGATGCTCCCTGGGATTGGCTCCAGGTTCCCCGTGACCCTGAAAAGCAGTAAGTGGTAGAAGATGGATAGATGGATGGACTGTACATGCCTTTTCACTGTAATGGTACAAATATCATCTCGAAAGTTTTACTACTAATTGGAAAGTGTTACTCTAAATCTAATTAAAGTGTACCGCCTTAGAAAAGTATAGTCTGTAGTATTTTTGCCCCTGAGAGAGTATTTATTTATACGTATTATTACTATTGTGGTTGACTCTTGTTTTATTATAGGAAAATTGATAGTTCCACGCGTCATTTGTTTCCAGTTGGACTTATATAAACAGTGTTGGATTTAATTCTGCTGTGTGGCTAAATGCGAGTGTGTGAGTGTGCAGGTGTTGCACTACATTAAACATGCGTGTTGACTTAACCGACAGAAAGCTTTTCGTGCAGCCATTTGAATACGCGCCTCTAAGTCAACACATTTAGGTGAGATCGCATACATCACATCTAGACACATGAATTATGGGTGGGAGAGAATTCAACACAAAGCACGTGCTCCCAATCCATCAGGAGTTGCTTAAGGTGCTTATGGAGCTAACAGACCATCAGTGAAAGCACACATCACTTTCCCATTACACTCCGATCGGGTTGCGCGCTGTGTGTGACTCCTAATGGCTCCATCCAAAGCTAACACACACAGAAAAGCACCTTATAATGTGTATATAACATAACAGTAGACTACTTTTTAGTAGTCTAATAGTATGCTTTTTTCACATGCTGTTTAGTACGGTAGTATGCATGCGCTGTCTGCAAATCTGATGCCAATGGCATTATGGGAAGGAATTGTTTTATTTCGCCTTTTTTTGCACTCATATTGACTATGAATATATATATATATATATATATATATATATATATATATATATATATATATATTATATATATATTATTATTCCATTAGCCTTATGTCCATAGGAAATGTTATTACACATTTTAAAATGTATATTTTAAAATCAACATCAACATATACATTTTAAAAACGCCCCGGTCAGACTTGACTAATGTTTCATTCTCACACTTTTGGCTAATGATTAAGTACCTTTCAATTTGGCAAACAAATCCGTGTTAGAGATAGGACAAGCTCAAGATGATCAAAGCATTCTTCTTTATGTGGAGATAAATTTATGTTGCAGTGAATTGTCTTTTGACTGGCTGTGCTTTCAGATGAAGGAGGGAGCGACAGAGCTGCACCTGCACAACTGAAACACACTACACCACCAAATGTGTGTAAGAACTGCATAGGCGTACTGTTGTGCTGGATTTAATCAATAGAAACACTCCACGTGCTACTTTGATATACAAAGCCTCCCAAAAGTCTCCATACATAGGGGAAATGGACACTTTTTAGAAAAAAAAATCTTTACAAAACATCCATTAGCTTACATGATTGCAAGTTAACACATCTGGGGTTGTACACATATAAACTATCTATCTATATCTATCTATCTATCTATCTATCTATCTATCTATCTATCTATCTATCTATCTATCTATCTATCTATCTATCTATCTATCTATCTATCTATCTATCTATCTAGATATATACGTAGATAGATCTAGATGTAGATCTAGATCTATCTACATAGATAAATAGATATAGATACATACATAAATACATTTTGTATTTAGTGAGCACATAGTTCTCACTGATTCGTTGAACTAGCCTATAGCCACTGAAATTATTTAACACTACGCTTGGTGACAATAAACATATTGTGTAAGGGAATGCGCTTTATTTGCGTCGAGGGCGTCCAGGTTTTACAAATCACACCGCAGGGTCTTTAAATTTGTTTGTATGCATTTAAGTTAAGATTTCCCAGTTTTAAACTGTGGACTGAGAACTTTTCCGATAAAACATTACTGCTATTATATTTCTGTGGTGTTCTAAAATGAGACAAAGCACTATATGCATGTGGGTATGTAGACTATGTATGTTTTATCTATCTATCTATCTATCTATCTATCTATCTATCTATCTATCTATCTATCTATCTATCTATCTATCTATCTATCTATCTATCTATCTATCTATCTATCTATCTATCTGTCTGTCTATCTGTCTGTTTGTTTATTCATTTAATTTCTTAGCTATATATTTATGGCAGCAATGCATGGTGTTACATACGCACGGAGCTTTCCCCGAAGATCACATGGGTGCCAGTTCTTAGGTGTAATGTTATTTTACTTTGTTATGAGACACTTCACACATTGGGACAAAGCCCGTAGTGATGTGTGTAGTTTCCCAGAAACCCGGCCTGATGCTTTTACTCATCTCATTTGTTTCACCGACTAGTCAGTCTCTTTATAAATTCATCACCGAAATGGTGGGAAGTGTCAATAGCGGTGTGATTAATAGGGGCATTAAATAACAGGGAATACAAAAGAGAATACATTGTGCAATGTGTTGTGAAATTACTGACCGCTGAAGTGCATTTCACCGATGTCATTTCTGATTTCGTCCATGCAAATTTCTTTGTAAAATATTAAACCCTCTTAAGCTAATAACTCAGAAGTAGGCCGGGCATTTGGCACCAATAATAGCAGCTGCTATGTATTGCCTATCTTCTACGCAAATGATAACTTGCAGAATATTTTAACTATTAAACAACATAATAGAAAGCACAAGCTGAGCTATGAGGAGTGTTTGAATGTCGATGAAAATCAATCACCAGATTTTTGCATTCTCGAATAGTCATTTGAATAATTTCAATAGTGGTTACATTGGCTATAACGAACCCATTCTAACACCTTTTTAATACAGGCTCCAGCTTGCAAATTTGGCCCAAATCTGAGATTAATTTTCTTGACAAAATAGACGTTAGGCCAATTTCTTTCCACACAGCGACCTTAATGAACACGTGTGCTCCATTCACAAGTCAACATGACACTGATGGACCCTGTCAAAATAACGTTTTAAAAGAGGCAGCAACAATCCAGTGTATATGAGCTTATTAACACTTACTGCATTTGTAATTCTTTTATACAGTGGTCTCCAGCACATGTCTTGTGTTGCTACAAGCCGATAATAATTTCCTGGAATTGTTGTATTTGTAACTTCATCCCAATAAAACGAGGATTGAGGGAGAAAGCCGGAGGCAGCCAATAGGACCGCGCTTTCGTCAGAGAGCCAATCAGAACACGCGCGCGGCGGCTGTTAGAAGAGGAGGAGGCGTGGCTCTTGACACACTGTGTGACAGCAGAGGCAGTAAATATCGCACACTGACTCACTCCCCAGATGTTTCTGTGGAGCGACGAAAACGTGTAAAGCCACCACAGCCACTTAAAAACGACAAAACAAAACGAAACAATAGGATCTAAGAGTACTGAGCTTTGGTGAACCGGGGTATTTCTTCTTGATCGCCACTGTTGCGCGCTTTGGACAGGGTGAGTAGTTTTGATCAGGACTTTTTGGCATGCTTAGTCTAAATCTGGCACATTTTTAAGGCACGAATGAAAGCCGCGAGCTGAATTAATTTAGTATTTATTTATTTTTTTATTATTTGTATTATTATTCTAAGGTGGATGTAGCCTAGTCAATTTGTAGCGACGAGCAGTTTATTTGGAAATGAAGTGAATGAAATTAACAAAGTTGTTGCTTTTTTTTGTTTTGTTTTAGGAAATAATCAATTAAAAATTAAATAATAATAAATAAAACCACCTGACTGACCGAGGACGCGTCCGCACTGGACTCTTTTACCATGACGGAGCTCTCCAGTCCTGAATTTGAGATCGACGTGGAGAGTCTGGAGACGGAGGCGGCCGGAGAAGAGGAGTCGGGCTGCAGAGAGGAAGAGGAGGAGGAAGAAAAGGCGACCCACGCAAACAACCCTGGAGCAGGGGATCAGAAAAAGCTGAGCCGCACTCCGAAATGTGCCCGCTGCAGGAACCACGGCGTGGTGTCGTGCCTCAAAGGCCACAAGCGCTTCTGCAGGTGGAGAGACTGCCAGTGCGCCAACTGCCTGCTAGTGGTGGAGCGCCAGCGGGTCATGGCCGCTCAGGTGGCCCTCAGGAGGCAGCAAGCCACAGAGGTAAGAGCTGCTTTTCATGTGGTTTACCTGCACTAAACTACCATGCACAACTACATCCCCACATTACAATGATTTAGCTACGGTCGTTTGTGTCCAGCAAAACTTAAAATCAGCACTAGCTGTTCATTCAACTTCCCTATAACTTTCTGTAGTAGCATGTCAATATTTAATATTGCAAAAGACTAAAACCCTGCAAGATCTTAAGTGATATTATACATATATATATATATATATATATATATATATATATATATATATATATATATATATATATATATATATATATTAAAATGAATACTTGGACATGTAGATGTGTAAATGTGAATGTTAATGTGTCTGAAGTAAAGAATGAATGAAAATCATAATTACAAAAAAAAAACAAAAAAAAAAAAAAACGTATGATTACCCAAAATCACTATAATGAACAGTCTGTTTTAGAATACATAAAAAAACCAACCCAAATAAAAAAATTATTTGTGTGCTCACTGTGCCATTTTGTAATTTTAGGATAAGAAAGGAATAACAGGGAAGCCAATTCCAGCTGAGAGAAGAACTATCTATCAAAGGCACATGCGTCCTTCCACCATGCTGGCTAAAAGTATCTTAGAAGGTAAGCGGAATGTTATAATAAAAAAAAATTCACAGTCATAATGTTATTTCGTACTTTGGAATAATCTTTTCTATAATCTATCCATTTTCCCCATAACTTTGATTCCTCTTTTCTATCTCTTGCACTTTTGTTTCTTCCTCAGCTTTTCTTGGATTTCTGATCTTTTCCCTTTAATTCACTTGGTTGCTAAAGGGACATTTTAATGCAGTAAGCATCTTTTGTTCAGTAAAACATTTCCTGATGCATGAAATATATATTAAACAGCTGCACTGTTCAGTAGTATTTTACAAAATGTTTATTATTTAAATACTTTAGTACTTTATTAGAGGAAATTGCTGTGGTACTAGTACATGTTCATCAGCTCAACATATATACAATTTATTTATTTATATATATTTTTTTTTTTTTTTTTTTTTTTTTTTTTTTTTTTTTTTTTTTTTATTTTTTTTTTTTTTTTTATCTTTGCTTTAGTTTTTTTTTTTTTTTTTTTTTTTTTTTTTTTTTTTTTTTTTTTATTTTTTTTTTTATAAAGTGTCACAAGTGAATAAATGTAAATTAAAATGTATTTATTAATATTAAGAATTTATTTGTAAATTTTATTGTATGTTATTTTTACATATTCATTTAAGTGTACTTATCCTTATTATTATACAGAGTAAATAATTTACAACTATCTTGCTCTCAGGCTACCGCCCTGTCCAGTCTGACCCTTTCCTGGGTATGAATCCAGCTCTGCCACCACCTCTTAGTGACCGCATGAGAAAAAGACGTGCTTTTGCTGACAAGGAGTTGGAGAGCATCATGCTGGAGCGGGAATACAAGGAGAGGGAACTCCTCGAGTCCAACCAGTCTGCTTCCAGCTCTTTGTTCCTACCAGGCAGCATGGTACATGCTGCCGAATACAACTCTTACAAGACGGCCTTTTCCTCATCGTCTGCTCCCACTGTAGCAGCTGAAGCAACGCCCAAGGAGCTGTGCAGCTTCCTACCTAGCTGTCTGGACTTGCCACTGGGTTACAGAGCAGCTGGTGGGGCAGCCAACGTCGAGCTGATTTCCTCCAACGTGAGCGTGGCTACCACATACCGCCAGTACCCGTTATCATCCCGCTTTGTCATGTGGCCGAGGGGCGGCAACAACCTGGGCGACGCGCTCCTCTACCAGCAGTGCCTCCTCAATGCCACTGCAGTGCAGAACCTCAAACCTGGTGCCGTCTGGGACCCAAAAATGATGCCATCAACTGAGAGCAACTCTCCTGAGCAGGAATCAGCAGCTTCTGTGGCTTCTAGGCTCGAGGGTTCCCGTGTGGCCCCGGAACCAAGTGAACTACCAGCTGGAGATTCACCTACAGGACAGAATATTAGGGAGCGCTCAGCATTTTCACCCCCGAAGAAAGTTTTTGGATCAGCATTTGCCAGTGGGACACTCCCTCCAGGAGCTCAAGAGCATTTGTTGAACAAGATTAGCAAAGACAGCAGCAAGCACACACTGTCTATGAAGCTCAACTCCTTTCACTCTCTGATCCAGCAGACTCTGAACGAGAAGGGTGCTGATCTGAGGAGCCCCTACTGTAAAGATCTGCTGGAAGGGGCTGCTAAGAGGTACAGGGACGGTGCACCTAAAGACTCAGCCGGCTTTAAAAGCTCGGACAGAGCCGTAAAAGACACGATGATCAAGCCGACAGGCACGAAGGTTTCTTCAAGCGAGCCTTTGTCATTTTCAGTGGAAGCCATTTTAAAAAGGCCCTCGATGCCCATAAATCGATCATCTCAGTAAGAACACCTATTAACAAAAATCAATCACAAATGTACTTATGGACTAAAATTTCTGCATACTGTGTATTTATTCTTATTCATAATTTTGCTCGTTGTGTTTGTATGTGAGATTAAACACCTGGGTGAATATAGCACTCATTTATTCCTGAAAAGTAGTCTCTTCAACCCATCTAATACTTGTGTAAATAGCCATGTAAATATTATAGTATGTGACGGAAGCATGTTGTAAATGCAGTGTGTAGAGTATTTAAATGCATTGGTAATTTTTACGTTCAAACATGACAATAAAATTTGATTAAAACACTATTTGTTCTCGGAATTTTATCCTTCAGTATCATAATTAGAATACAACTATATAATCTATAATATATAGCAATGGTAAATACCTTTTGATACAAGTAATAAATATTTGTTGTGGTAATATTTTTAAATAGTTTTTTCATTATATTTAAATAAATATAATGAAAATTATATACAATTTGGTTAATAAAAAAAGTATAAAAACTGCAATAAGCTGCTTCACATACAATATTCCTCACTATTGTGCAAGGCTTTGTTATGCTATCTTGTGTTTTTATTAAAAAATATTTTTAACAGTTTAACTCTTTTGTACTAATGGATACAACAAAAATATTTTATTATCTTATCAAATGTACATTCAAGCATTAAATCTTTTAGTGTAAAGTCATGCAAACTTTACCATTGTCCACAATGACATATGTGCATCAATCTGTATGTGTGTGTGTGTGTGTGTGTGTGTGTGTGCGTGTGTATTTGCTCAACTGCAATTATTTACAATAGTTAGGCTGCTGACACAAAACACCTGCTCTAGACATGAATTATGTGAGTATGTATCACAAATACTATAATCCCGTCTTTTTACGGAAACCTGAGACGTCCATAAATTGCGTACGGCTTACAATTCTGAAGTTTTTCTCCTTAAAAACCTTTGAGTTTTCAGTTAGCTGGAGGACACATGTCCAAACAGTGCTATAAGGCAAAGACCGCTGATTCAAGAGAAAATAATGACTAAATAGATAATTACTCATCCTAGGCCTGTGGTTAACTGTTTTATGTTAATTGTAAAAGTGAACTAATTCTAAATGTTATATAACATATTATTTTACATTTACATCTATTTTTACACACTAGTTTAAGTAGGTATTGAAAAAAAGCTTAAGATAAAGAAATATTTTAATTGTTTGACCCCCCCCCACACACACACACACATTGTTCTTTATATTTACTGTCAACAATTCCTATAAATAGCCTGAATCCAAAATGTGTGGAAAACTGGTTTAAAAAATTGTGCAGCCACAAAAGATTGCAAGATTGAACCATGATATTGATCTATTTGTGGTTTAAATAGTTCCAGGTTAGCAAAGATACATGAGCTAGTAGAAGCGAAGTGTTTGGAGATCTTAACCGCTCCTGATAGAGATCTGCTGATGCCATCAAGACAGATGAGCTTCATTCCCAAAGTGTCAAATTTAGCACGTTAGCAAAGTGCACTCGCTAACATCGCAAACATAGCCGTTCAGCTCCTGTTACCAGCGTTTCCCATCAATCTAATTCTGCCTGTCCTTTTAAACACAAATGCTAAATGAGATGGCTCTATCTTTATCTGATGCTAGTTACCTTTTCAGGAGCACTGGCTTTAACAGACAGAGGTAATAGCTTTAAGTTGTCACATGGAGGAGTTTGTATCCATCGTGTACACTTGTTTTGTTGATTGCACTCACTCACATATGAAAGATTAAGGTTTCTCCTGGTTGCTATCTGATAATTTATGTTGCATTGCTGATGCAGCTAGTTCTCACTTTCAGTGTGTGGTGTGGAAGGCAGAGTTGCAAGAACAGGACAATGCAATTTCCATCAGGGTGAAACAAAAAAAATGAGACCTCATCTTACACACAAAGAAAAACCATTTTGCCTCAAAGCTATGCAGTGTCTAGTCAAGCACTGGTAATGATTCCAATTCAATGCACAATGTTTTAATTAAAAAAAAAGTGAGTTCAGAATTTTTTGTACTGATTCAGAGAAATATAACAACAGAGAGTTATTAATGATAATAATTCAGTGTTGCCCTGGAACATTTCTGTAAGTTTAAACTCTATTACCCTGATTGGCATGCTTCCTAGATCACAGTTTGTGGTGTCCCAATTCCCACCCTCTTCCCTTTTCACAGCCCTTGCCCGTGCAGGTGCAGAAATATTCCCCATCTTTCAATCTGTTGACTTTGTCGCTTCAGTAACTCAGCACACTAGCTCGGGCCATGCTACAATACGCTAAACATTAAGCACCTATTAAGTTGAAGTGTATGCAAACCCTCTGACACACAGAAGTCACACAAGCAGAGGGGCTATTTTGACGTGTGGAATAAATGGCACACCATGTATTTTGCATAGATTCTCACCAATGCGTGACCAGCGGGGTAGGATCCCTATTAATTACCCTCAGTTTCTTGACTGTTTTCCTATTCAGTATCAGCAACCCTGGTACTAAGGAAGAATATGGCCCAACATTCCTGCATGGCAACTTGTAATATAATAAGAAATGTGTAGCATGGGAGCTTTTGACAAGGTAGCAGCACTTAATTACCATGTTTGCTGAGCTGACAGTCGACGAAACCAATGCGGGCTCAGTCAAATCAGGGCTTGGCCTCGGTCACTTACTCTCTCTCTATCTCTCTCTCTCTCTCTATTGCCCTCTCTCTCCCATCACACACCAAGATAAACACACTCATATGCGCTTAGCCAAACACACTACCACTATCCTCAGAGTGTTTCAACAGAAGAAGCTTGTCATTAACAACTCTTGAATGTTTTTTCTCACACTCCTCCTTTAGCAATCACCACTATTTCTGATGTGATTATTTGAAACAACAACTGTTCCCCAAACAACACACAACAGCTGAATATATTGAAACCGCTCCACAAGAACAAACAACAACACGTCTTGTTGAAAGTGCCACATCTGACAGGTTTATAAAGTAATCAGCCAAGGCAACAAGAGCCTGTTGGCAGGGGAAAGCTTTAAGTGAAACCTGAAACTGAACACCATTTTCAGATGCTTACTCTGAAGCCAAGCTCTTTTTGTTATTTATTCAAAGGCATCATTTACATGGATAAAAACAATGCTGTCTGTCTTTTGCCCTGACTCAGGCTTTCTGCTTCTTCCAGCTTCTCGTTTTTTTCGCAACAATTCCAAGACAGGCAAGTAGATAAGCAAATTGGCCCAAGTTCATGCAAATGTTTGTAAATCCTTTAGGAACATAAATTTACAAAGCTCTGCTTGGCAACATTTCATCTTAAGCTAGACTTGATTTAATTTTTATGGCGCCAGATGTGCACATGCATGTCCATCATGTTTTGTTTATGGCTCATTTCAGATGTGTTACTGAAAGCTCCATGTTTTAGGATTGGTGCCCAACATCTACAAGATCACCAAACTATCTTCTGTATCCAGCGATGCATAGCCTTCATTTGCTATTCTGAAAGAAGAATGGAAATTCTATGGAAATCCAGGTAGGAAAGACATCAGATTTTACTGCAGAGGTCATTTTCTAAGGTCTTTGTTTCGGCCCATTTAGATGCTATGACGGCACAGGGAAATTAAGGGTGGGAAAGGTACAGGAGTGGCTCATGGCAAGCCTTGTCTTCAGTTTTGTAAAAGGTATCAATCAAACTGAAACACTGTCCACACTCTAAAACTACTATAAAATGTATTAAATCCTAGTTTATTTTCAAATTTGCAATTGAAGCATTTGATGGGGTCAGACTATCCCCCATGAGGCTTCTCAGCTATTAGTGAAATCAGTGTCAAAACACACCACTGTTGTCCCAAAGTGGTGCTCAACTTGATGATGCAAAGGCTTTCAATTGCATCATTCTACAACATTAGACTGAAAAGCCAAACCCATGAGACTATTTGACTTCTGGCCTGGATGTGGCCTTCTGATTTCCTTCCAACCTTCTGCTCTCATGGGGTCTGCCCTGCTGTGAGAGGGGACTTGTGTCCTTCACGGGAGCAGCTAAACAAAGACTTGATGACAGATCAGGTGAAGTGAAAGGGATTGGGTGTCAGGTTGAGAGTGGCTCATAGAGCAAACATGGGGAATCCCTCATGGGTGCATGGAGGAGGTGGGGAAGATTGAATGCGAACAGGAGGAGCTGTTTGGGTTTGGCTGGGGCGTATGTTGTTGACTGATGTTGCAGCTTGAATTGAATTGCTGGCTTAATATGGCCATAAACTCTTAATGGCATCAGTGAAGTGAAACCTCTGTCAAATTTTGATGGCGAGTATATTTTATAGGTTATACACATTAACATTTTAATGTCCACCCCAGATGACTGATGTCTTTTTGATATGTGTCTAAAAGGTACAAAAATTAAGTATCAGTCATTATTCACAGCAACATAATGCTCTCAACATTATCCTTTGAGTGGGAGACTTTTTATATAATGGAAAGGCTGAACCAGTATTTATTCATTTTCGGTAACTGGGTTCAACTTGGCAGGATCGCAATGGATCCAGAGCCGATCATGAGACCTGTGTGCGAGTTCGGGATCTCAAGGCATCACCACTCATTCACACCTAGAGGCAATTTATAGTAGCCAATCTACCTTCGTGCAAACGAAACCCACGTGGACAATCTGTGAAACTCCACACAGACAGTAACTTGAGCTCAGGATCAAATCAACAACCCTGAAGCTGTTAGGCAGCAACATTACCCGCTGCACCATGATGCTGCCCGATCTACCAGCATAAGAGATAAGACTGTGTATGCCTAGCATCGAAATTTAGCATCCAGTTTCATGAGAACAGGTGAGAAAATGACAAAATGGAGTTTTCCTAAAGAAATTGTACATTAGGAAATGAGCTTATATCAATGTATACATCTTTCATGACTGGAGCCAGATCTCAGCAGTCTTTTATCATTATCCTGTCAAAATAAAAAAAAAAAAAAAAAAAAAAAACTTGCTATGATTAGACAAATGACATTGCTTTGTAAACATAGATTGTAATTGATAAAAGACATACACAGAAATTCTTGTAAAATGTAAAAAAAAAAAAAAATAAAGGAAAAAAAAAGCTACGAAACAAGAATTGTTTTGGAAACATTTAGATTGTGATTGAAATAACACCTATATGCCAATTCTTGTAAAATTTGTAAAAATGCTACGAAATGAGCAGAGGCGTTGTTTGGTAAACATCTGGACTGTGAGTGAAATAACACCTCTTGACCATTTGGGCTGTGGGAGGCCCACTACAGCAATCCACTCTCCACCACACCTATCCACTACAATCACAGAATGATGGACCTCATAAGAGAGTTTATTCTGCAAACATTTATTCTTCTGGATTTGATAATGGCCTTGAATAATTTAACCTTGACAGAGGCCACATTTTGAGCCGTTGCTACTGTGACACTTATGCTGTGTTTAGCCAACACGAGGTGTGCTATTCTCTATATTGTCATGTAAACAAAGATTGCTTCCTGTACAATGTGGTGTCACAAAACTGGTTTATACTTCTTATCTGCTCAGGTTTCTGCAGGGGTTGGGACGAGACATCCAGATGTCCACTTGTAGGGATAAAATGATGCTCCAAATAATCTCCAAATGGGATTTTTCTATTTGAATAATCACTGGAATTAATTTTAGAACTTGATCTAAAATTTAGCAATCACCATCTCTGTGCAGAATTTGTTTGAGAAGCTTTTGATCTCTGTTTTAGTCCCCACGTATATTTCGAGCATTTTCCCTCCACCATATGTTAGCATTGCTCAGTAAAAGGGCCAAATGGCACATGATGCTATGAAGGAGATAGTAAAGGTGACTGATTTCCCTCTTCCAGAGACTCAGTTTTAGTTTCTTCACACTTGGTTAGCCTGCAAGCTTACTTACCACCTCTAGTGGCTGTTAGACAAAAATGGTGGTAAAAAATAAATAAATACTGAGAGCTAATAGTTAGATAGATACACAGGAAAAGCACAGAACTGATACATTTTCTATAAGAGCTATAATCAACACTTTTTAAATGATAAATTGTGTATATTGGTGTTATTAAAAAATCTCTGCTGTGACACTTGAAAGCATTGGAGCTTTGGGGTGATACTGTGTTTTGTTATGAACAGACCCAGTTAAGGTAAGGCCTGATTTCATGTCTCTGATGTGGGATGACATGTCCCATCACCGGCTTATGATTAAAATGTAGACAAGAAAAGACTTGGGAAAAATATAGGTACTAATGGAATCCATACCAAATCTGCAATGAGGAAGAGCTCAGTAGGTGTCAGGTTCCTCCTCGTCCACCCAGATGTTGAATCAGGCCATTGAAGATATACTCAATTCACACTTATTTCAAGGTAACTGAAACAATAGTGTTCATCTCATGGGCATGACGAAGTGATTCAGTATGTTAGACAGAAGAATTTCAAGATTACTTTATTTTTATTGAAGAAGTGGCAGACATTAAAATATACCATTACAAGTATTTTAGTATTAAGTTTCCCACATTCAATTCAACATAAAATAACAACATAACATAACATATAACAAAAGCAGTATAACATATAACAACACATAACACATAACACAATAACAACATAAAACATAGGAAAAAACAGCATAACATGATATAGCACATAAGATAAAATAGCATAAAATAACCCATGACATAACCTATAATATAACCTATAACATAACACATAACACCTAAGATAAAATGAAATAGCATAACAAAACATAACATTAATTAAAAGTTTGTTGTTTCCTTATTGATGTAAATCATGTTACATATAAATATCTAAAGAAACGTTTACAAACAAATCAATATTAAAGGTGGAGTAATTTTTTTAAATTGTCTTACTATTACATATATCCATTAAAAATATACAGTCTAAGGGTCTTTGGTTGTCCCACTAGTGAAACCCTTAAAGGTTCTGTGTAGATTTCCTAGCAATAAGACTTTTTTAATCCAAAGAACCCTTGCAGAATGCTTGTCTCAGTTGAATACAATTAAACATAATTATTGAAGTAATGTGATCAAAGCAAGAGTATGATATAATTGCAGAAATTTTTAGAAACAAGTACAGGACAGATTCTTTAGTTTTGTTAACATGTACCTTCTGATCCTTCCTTAAGGGCCTACAAAATGTTCTAGGAGGTGGGGTTTTCTCTACATGGACATGGATGGGACGTGGGTTAAGCAATTAAAGCTGTATGAAAGACTTGCTATTGTTTCCTTGGACAATTGCTCTTTACCTAAACATCAAATAATATACAATGTAATTAGTCAATAATTTTAAATACAACTAATATTTCTTTGATAGGTAGGTAAGATGACATTTGATGAGCCAATGTAATTAGTAGGTAATTAATTGGCAGTTAATTAGTAGTTCTCCAAGCAGATACAGTAGCCTATATACTGTAAGACAAATTAAAGCTTTGTTCATGAATTAAACAAAAACATTAATTTATTATTACTTACTGAATAATTGCCATTTATTCATTAGTATTTAATTGTTGATAATCATTATTGCTGCTTAGTCCCTTACATCTGAGTTATTGAAAAATTCTTAATATATAGCTATAATAAACACTGAGTAACACTGAGATACATTTTTCTTTATTTCTTTATTATTATTATTATTATTATTATTATTATTATTATTATTATTATTATTTAGGATTTCTGTATGCCTATAGTGTAATGTGTTGAATATCAATGGTTTCAATTTGCTGTCAATTTTACGACTCGATTTATGGATTGAAAAACAGGAGATTTGGATCACAGATGTCTCCTATAAATATTTGCACACTTCTTTTATGTGTAGCCTTTCCCTTACTAGGGAATGAATAGAAACTGATATGAGGCTCGGTTTAAAATATGATCTAAAATATGATTGATGAATGTACTTCCCTTTGATTCTCTGCACTCTGCTGCTTTAAGGAGCTGCCCGAGTGATTTATGTTTCCGTGCTCATTATAGAAAATCAGCCAGCCTTAAACTATTCTCACCTGCAAAACAGCTCTGCGAGGACGGCTACCAATTTGTTTTATTATTATTATTTTTTTTATCAAAAGGAGAATTATGAGGAGGGAACTTTATTTATTTATTTATTTATTTATTGTGTGTGTGTGTGTGTGTGTGTGTGTGTGTGTGTGTGTGTGTGTGTGTGAGAGAGAGAGAGAGAGAGAGAGAGAGAGAGAGAGAGAGAGAGAGAGAGAGAGAAATTAGATGGTCTTTATGAGAAATTAATTTCGGATGTACAACCAGAGATGAAACATAACAAACAGTCCCCAATGAAGATCGATTTCAACTAAAAATCGTTTAAACATTCCATTACTTTCGGTTTTATTCACGAGCTTGGAAATTAACTACCTGAGCCAGGTATATATTCGTGCACGTGAGTGTCTCGTGCTACTGATGTTGCTTTAGAGGCGCCAGTATGTACTTTCTCAGCTGCGCGCGCACACCGGATATGGCGCGTCTCATGCGCCTTAAAGCTGCGCAGTAGAGTAACGCAGAGGAAGATTTATGTTCTCTGCTCCAAACCTGACCGCTATGAGGGACCTTGATTATTAGTCCCACACCAGGAAATAGCCCGTAATAAACGCTCTAAAATGTAATAATCACTGTGATGTGCCACTTCACACCACAGAAAAGAAATAAGGAACCTTTTGTGAACCATCCGAGAGTCCAGTGCAGATTTACTATAAAACTACAATAAAATCCTGCAATGCAATGAATTGCAATTGGTTCTTTTAAATCATGAATTTGGGTCGATTTTTAGACCAGTTGTGCATATAGGCCTCTTAAAATGAGTCACATGGCCTTTAATCACAAAAAGTCAAGCAGCAAGTATGATAAGTGTTCAGGGAAGTATGTTATGTTAAGGGAGAGATATGACTGATTGCTAGCACGTAATTTCTTCTATTGTGGTAGAGAATAGACCTACTTATTAGAAAATACAAATGTTTTGAGTTCAATCAGATTCACCAGAACCTGAAGCTAATTGAAAAATGCATGACAAAACAGCAAAAAAAAAAAAAAAAGAGGAGAAAAGAAAGAAAATAAAATGAGTATAATGGTTCATGGTAAATTGTCCTATGTTTTGGGGTCTCAATTCAGTTCTGTTAAAAAAAAAACAGCATTCAGGTTAAAAAGCAGTAGAATATTCAAAATGCTGTGAACATTTAAGTCAGATAAATTTGTTAAATAAACAGGTAATGAAAACAAAAGGAAAAAAAAAAAAACCCCTAGGATATCCAGAAAGAAAAAACAAACCTGTATAAACTCAAACACAATTCTTGTCTGTCACAAAACACCTTTTCAGAGAAACACACCATTCCTGAAATATATAATATCTCTGAATTGGTAACTTTTCATGAGCATATCTTTATGATATAAGTAGATATCTGTTCAAAAACTCAAATATATTTTATACAATTAACACATTTTAAATTTAGAAACATTGTTTTCACAGAATCTCGTATTATGTTCATGTTGTGTACTGACTGGACAACATTGGGACACAACTGTTAATAATTGTATTTTGAACGTACATTTGATACCAAAACTAATGCATATTTGTCAAAAACAATGGTTTTAAATGAATGTATCATGTTGGGAAAATGTATCCACAAGGACAATGTATCTAGGAGATACATTTTGAATTTAAACTTTTGTAGAAGTACATAGATTAGTTATTGAAGCGTGGATTCTGGAATACCCTGCCTCTTTAACTGTAAATTCCCCTGCACTATGTAATTGAATGAGGCAAAAATAATGCTGCTGATTATTCATTTATTTCTCTTTCTGATCATTGATGTTTTTTTCTGAATCTCACTCCATTTTCTTTCTGTTGACTGTGAATGAATTTATAACCAACGCTCCTGGGTTTTCAAGACTTAAATTTCAAAGAGGTGATGTCAGATGTAACATATTAAAATATCTAAGATTTATAGTGAATTTTTCTTTGACATCAAATTATCCATATGTGTCTTTCAAGCATCATGGATTCAGAGGTTCGGGTGATCTGTTTTAACTCCATCTGTCATGGTAGTCATGTTTCCAGCTGTGTCCGGATGAGCCAGTATTACATTTTTGTTCCTCAATATCAACAAAGAATAAGCATTTTTTTTCTTGGCAAATCTGAGACAATACTTTGAGACAGTTTCACAGTGACATTACCAGGTATTAAACTCACTGTCGTGAGAAAAAATCTGTGAAGATTTCAGGGGATAATCTGAGAGGGGTGATCTCACTCAGAAAAATGTATTCCGTGTGTCAGTGGAGAAAAAAATACTTTCTTCCTTTACTCATACTGTAATGATGTTTTATTATAACGATTACACTAACTGGCTCCTAACTTTCTCAAGTTGTTAGTCACATTAGTTACAACATTTTATTTCCCATTAAATATAAATCTTCCTAGCCACTATTCCAAGTTGATACTAAAACCACTGATAATGGCTGAATGATGATGAAAGACTTGCTGCGTGTAATATATTTGCCTACTTATGACTACATTTTACTTTTGAATTAGACTTTTGGGTGCAATGCAGTGCTGCTATCTATATCTGTATTTGTTTAGTGCTCCAGATATCCAAATCCTTTCTGTATTAGGATTGAAATCTGCAGAAATCTGATTTTTCATATCATTATGTTTCCAGAGGTAGAAATGGCAGCATTGTCAGCATGGTATGTAAATTCTGGCTCTGACACTTTCTCAACCTCAGCTACATCACTCCAGTTCATAATGAATCTCAACTGGAGATGTGCGTGACTGTATTTTTTTTTATTATTATTCAGTTTGTGCAGTTATTTTTGCATGTATCTGTATCTGCCCATGATATTTCCTAACAAATTCCATTCGATTTCCCACAATATAAACACTCTAGTTTAATCCACCTGCGACCCTGACCAGGCAGTTACTAATGATGAATGTCTGGTTTGTCCCACAACCTTAATATCTGAATTCTTCCTTGTGCCTACATGAAAATAAAAATCTCCCAGTTGTGCAACTTGTTTGTTGCATCCTCTAGTGTCAACTAGATGTGAACCGTTCTGGCGAACTTTCACAATTATTATTATTTTTAAACTATTATTCATATCTGTGTAAAACACACCTGTTGATTCCAACTGAAGTATTTGTCTTAAGTTGCATCACTAGTAGAGATGGATAAACGATTAGAAAAAGTATTTTCCTAGTTTTGGGTTTGCCAAATTTAAGGGTAACTTGGAATTTGTGTGTACAATAGAAACTGGTTTATTGTCACCCCCATGGCTTTCAGGGCCAGACTCATACATATATGGGTTTGTATGATAAGCAGATACTATTATTCATTCATCTTTACTAACCACTTTATCCAGGTCAGATTTGGTGTGGATCTGGGCTTAATCATGGGAACAATTGTCCTGAAGCAGAAATACACTCTTTATTGGATGACAGTCCTTTGTCAGGTACCATTATATATCTCCTGATCTTTCATATTGTCATACTTATATGTTGCAGGCAGTGACATGTTTATTCTTCTTTCATATATGTATATAGCAAAGATGAAGCTGGAGAATGGATAAAGAAATACAACTGTTTTGGCACAAACAGCATAAGTAGACTTCAGGGATAAAATCAGATATAAGAAAAGTGACAATATGGGCCCTTTAAGAGCTCCATATGGTAGACACACCATCAGCCACCTGTGATGAGCCAATACTGTTTTCTGAACTGACAGAAAAGTTAACCTTTTACATTGTGCAGGTTAGTCCTTCTTCTTCTGGTGGAAAAGAGTCATGCACAGAACACAGGCACTGAGTGACCAGTGAAGGCCTATATAGGGGTATATACTGTGACATGTGTAAGGAAATATTGGTGCATTTGAAGTTTTAAAACCTTCTGTCTGAAAGATTTAATAGGACAAGCGCAGGAGGGAATTGTATATGACAACCCTGAAGGAGCCTTTCGTATAAATTAGAATTTTTTTTTTTTAAAGGAAGTAATAAAAAAAAGCCTTTTCCTTTTCTTACTGTGCCATACTGATGGGTGCTTTCCAAAGCTGGATATCAACATTCTTTTATGATTACACTTGTATATCCACTTCCATACTTCCATCTCTGGTGACTGACTCTTACATTCTGAGGTAATTTCAAAGGGTTTAATTTAAACTTTTTTATATCATGTTATAATATGTGGGTTATTGTTTTGGAGGAAGCTCAGAATATTATAGGACTGTTGAGGATGATAAAGTAAATTGAGCCAGATTAGATGAACCAACTGATGGAAAAAACAAAGAGCATATAATGGCCTATATGGCTTCAAAATGTGGCTCCAGATCTTAAAAAGATGGCAGACACTCCAGTCTGACATGCTTGGCTGCACTGGTTATAACATACTTGACCCTGCTGAGCCGCCAGTGACGCAAGACACAGTGCTCACGAATACTTGACTGAACGCCTCCTTTATTTCACTGGGAATCAACTAACATCTCCAAACATATCAGAAACATTTTTTATCACTTTTATTTAATGATGCCTGTTATATTCCACTTCAATAATAACTTAATTTAATGGCATTGCTCAATAAGAATGTTCTGAATACTTTGGCAAAGCCTTTATATAAGCAAATCCCATGTGATAGATGTTCCCGCATAAGAAGTTTTTGATCAGTGCTTATAAAACATCTAGGCAGGGACTCCTTTAACAAAATATCAACCACTAGCATTTTTATTAGCACTTGACAACATTTCCTTTCTGAAACTTCATTTGGCCTGTCTTCGTTTCTCGCAGGCTGTTGAATGTTAATGTATGTTGCAGTCATATTTTATATGGTCTTCCATTTAAACCTCCATCCGCTGAAGACTTAATGCTTTCCAAGGGTCATGCTTTAAAATACATTCCAGAAACTTTCTCTGAAGCCAGGTCTTGTTACATGCCTTTGATTAAAAAACATAGGGCTCATGTTAACTCCTCTTTATTTCTGGATGACTGTCATGTTATCAGCATAATTTACAACATTTAGTAATATTAATGCAGATCAATCAGGTGGGATTTAAGACCATCTCTTGCTTAGGGGCTACAAACAACCTGCTACACTTAAGATTCATCCTAAGTGTGACTTTCCAACCATTACAAATCCGAACCACATGCCCTATGTTACACATCCATCAGAGTTTGCTTAGGGGAAGCTGATCACATTCCTTGGATGGTTCAGTCCTTGACAGTAATCTTTAAAACTCCAAACACCAATTATCCCAAATATAATGAATAATCACATCAATTTCATTGAACAACATCATTTCATTTTTATGATTCTAGGAGCCTATGAACTAATTCCTTCCTTAACAAAATAAAATAATCTGTATCCATAATAAGTATCAAAAAGCCCCCTTTCACTCTTCTTCCCATGTATGCTCTCCCAAGAGAAGATGGATGTTATTTATGAGCAGGCTTCTCATTCTTCCGCGCGAACTTTAACATGAGCAGCTGTGGGCTCTGGAGCTGCAGAGCTGGTGGATGACTAGTGCCGGCTTTTGAGCCACATCCCTGGACCTCCTCCCTGTGCTCTGACACACACATTTTCCAGGGACACCCCGATGAGCCCAGCAGGGGTCCTGACAGGCAAAGCTATCCGCAAAAGCTTTCGTAGATGCGGCTAGCATTGACCCGGGGAAGGGCTAATTGCATCCAGACGATCAGTTTCTCTTCTTTCTCTTTTTCTCTACCGCCTGCTCAGTTCTTTTCCAAGCTCTGAATAATGGGCCACTGGCAACCTATTATAATGCTTGGACATATCCGTCTTGGTTTCATTGGAAAGATTTGGCCAGATGAAGATAAAATTCCAACAACATGTAAGATTAAACAAGTGAAAAGATTTTTATTTCAAGGTCTTCCCATTGTGTCTATAGTACAAGTCCAGTTTTGTGCAGGGGAATATTTGAGTCTGATATTGACCCCTTTTTTGTTTTATTATTCTGGTCATGGAACCCATCCATCCATCCATCTTCTACCGCTTACTCCTTCTTCAGGGTCGCGGGGGAGCCTGGAGCCTATTCCAGGAAGCATCGTATATTGCTTATCTGAAAATTTCACAAAATATTAGTATAGGCTAAATAAAATTTCACTACTTATTAAGTTTACTCAATCATTACTTAATCACTATTCATGAGAGTAGGGTCCAACAAACAAACTTTGAATGTCAAGAGAGAGAGAGAGAGAGAGAGAGAGAGAGAGAGAACGATCTTATAGAATTTGACTTGAAACCTTAGTCCTCTCCAAGCCTGATGTCCTAAAACCAAACAAGCACTTTGTCAAGTAACTTTACCATTTCTTAAGCATGTTAATCCTGGCATGGGAGAAAGATGAGTGAGCCTCTTGTCAGGACTTAGTGGCCCTACAAGCCTCCACAAGCTTTTCCTTTTTCTGCCGTTTCTGGTCTTCATTGGAATTCTTTATTTACACTAGTTATTACTTATACAACACTCTCTGGTGACTGGACACCATATTAGCATAATGCTAGCTGTAAAGTATTACTTTGAGCTGAGATATTTCACCCTCATGGCTCTGTGAATAGGCTATGCTGTAATGCCTAAGCCAAAGATAAAAACACATTCAGTGAGGGAAAGCAATGTGTTCCAGGTAAAGATTGGCAAAGATCTGAGGTCTACTTACACTGAGGAATGTGGCGTTCATATGCTTTGTTGATTGTTTATTTAAACAGATGAAGAGTGATATATTGCCTAGCATTTTCATTTGAGTCTGCACAATCATCGGGTTATTTATTTTTTCCAAAAAGAATGTTATTTGTATATTGATACTTTGTTAATTTAGAGAAATTTTATATATTACATATACAACCTTTGTCATTTGAAAGATAGTCTTATCCAGAATGATTAACCAAACAATATAGCTGACAATCTTATTTAAAATAGGTAATTGTGTACACTGGAGAAATGCATGAGATATTTCTCAAGAAGAATGCAAGGCAAGGTTCTAACATGTTCTCTTATAGGTAGATCCATTTTTCAAGCTACTTCTTCAACAAAAGTGCATAAATATGATCTTACTCATTTCCATGTTGGCATTCAGGCTTCTTAAGCAGGACAGTTGAAAGTGGAAGCTCAATCCATCACGGGATCAGTTACCGAGTCCTGCAGATTACTATAGACAGCTGGTTCAGTCCAGCACACAAAACAGAACGCTTGGGAAAAAAAGGGAAGTGGATTATAACCCATCAGCATTGGATCATCTCTTGTTCCTCTCATCCCACCCGACCAACCCCTCATGACCTCTTAAATACACAATGGGAATCAAGATGTATAGCCTGAATTTGAACTTCCAAACTCTCCTTGTTTTTCTGCTTGCTTCATTACTTCACAGAGGGTGAGTGATTCATGGAAAGGACTTTCCTTAAGCCACCAAACCCCAGTTGTGTGATGCTTCTGCTGGGTTTGTTTGCTTTTTTGGTATGTTCTCCCCTGGTGTGTGTGTTCTCTCCTGATGGGTTGTAAACTAAGGAAAGCAGATGCTCTCCTCAGCTCGGTTTGTGGCCTTCCTGGCATTGTGATACATGAAGGCTCTAATGCCTAGCACACAAATAAGCCCAACCTCCAGAGCTGAATCTTTCAGGTTGACTAATCAAGCTGTGCTGGTGAGCTACTGTGTAAGCAAGAAGCTTACTGAGCTCACCAATGGATTGTTTTAGCTAGATATGAAGAGCTACTGTTTGAAAGAAAAGACTGTAAAAAAAAAAAAGAGAAAAAAAAATCACAGCCAGTGGTTGTGTTGGGGGCTTCTGTCTTTAAAGCTTGAGGTTAAAATGGGATTCTGCTCTTATATATTTTTATGTCCTGTGAACAGAAAAAAAGCAGCCAAGCCAGGGAAAATAGAGAAGTGTAATCCTATGTCTCTGACCTTACATAAGCACCTCCTATAAAAGTTAATATGGATTATTTGAAGAGCCATAGCCATTTTCACGGGAGCACGAAGATGAACTCTCCAGATATGCTCACCTCTAAAGAGGGCTGCCTCAAATGGACTAGGTGTGGTTACTTCAAGGCGACTCACTCAAACAGATGAGGTAGCCATTTCCAAGAGCATCCAATACCAAAGGAATGCTCTGAAAGCTATAAAAGCAAAAGTGATCTGGAATCTAGATTATAATATATAGAGGAGAACATTAATCTCTGCTGGAAGTTTCCTTTCTGGAAGACTCTTTCAGACCCAAGTCAGTATTCTACAAAGTTTAACAAGAACTCTTGTTCCCCTCTTTTAGCCTTTTTGTGATAACATTGAGGAGGAGAGCAGATCTGTGAAACATGTAGGGTGATGTGATCTACTGAACTAATCTTGTTCTTGGATACGCTAGCCTTTAAGGCTTAGAATAAATCAGTACAGAGATTCTAGTCTTTTCTCTCCCTCCTCTCGTTCTTCTTTTCTTCTCTCACTCTCTCCCACATGTGCTCAATATATCACTTAAAGTGTATCACCTTATCCCTTTGTTTATCATCTCCTAGGATAACCATGTGGAATCCTCATCTTCTCCGCTTTCCTTGTCTATAGTATTTCCAAACATATTTTACAAGCAGCTGGTTACTGAGCCTAATACTTTGCAGCAGCCGAGCCAGTAGTGCACACAATATCTTAAATGCTACAATCAAAGGAGAATTTTCATATTTCCGCCCATCCAAGTCCCAAATCTTATTACACCTTATTGCTACAGTGTGAGCCAAGGAAGATGGATGCAGAATATTGACTTGTGATTAGTGATTTCTCTCATAACTTGTCAGCAGCACGTCAATGAATATGCTGAAAATGTAAATTGATTAATGAGTTACTTTAAACATACCATGTTATTATTATTATCACCAAGCAGTTTTAATTAGTATAGAACTAGTGCATATACAGATCCTGTCACATGAGGTAATTTTCTGATTTAAGCTTGTAATTATTTTATAAATCTATAACGGACTGCATAATCGGTGCCAAAAAAGGAAAAGAAAGTGAAAAGATGGGTTAGACACTTGTGAAAAATGAGCTTCCAGCCTTTCAGAACAATAGCTGTGAAACTGGAGGTAGACATAGGTGCTTCCCCAACTTCAGCCAATTAGACAGGGCCTGGAGCTGGCTGAGCTTCAGAAAAGTTTTGAGGGATGGAGTGTGTGGTTAGGGGACCCAGAGGACACTTCTGGATTCAATGTGTCTTTATAAGCTCTGACTGATGAGTGTGGCCTTTCTCTCCAGTTTTCTCACAAGCAAGGAGATAGAGCAAGGTTTAGTCTCTATAGATTGGTTTGCTCAACAAAGTTTAAGCATATGGGATTTTAAATCTATTTTATTTCGTGATATATAATTAGTTTAAGCATATGGGATTTTAAATCTATTTTATTTCGTGATATATAATTAGTTTAAGCATATGGGATTTTAAATCTATTTTATTTTGTGATTTAATTTATGACCTTATTGAATCTAGATCCTAAAAAATCAGTGGGTAGAGTTTCATAATGGCTTTGTAGTACAGTGTAGTACTTCTATCATTAATTCTTATGGAACTGTTCACAGATGCTTTAAAATATATTAGGACCATATTGACTCAGGATGTACCTTTGCGAATACTGGACATTAAATTGTCATTTATTAAAAAAAAAATGTAAAAAAAGGAAGTATTTGACCTTCAGAGAGATTATTTAGATTCTTGGTTCTCACAGATCTGCAATTTGTAAATAATTTTGTTACAGTGGATGAATACACAACCTACCATTAATAATTGCATTAGTAATAGTTAATAGTTATGTTATTATATGTATTATTGCAGTCTTATAGTTATTAGGCTGGGTAACAGTTAATAGAAACCCTAATAACTCAAAAAAGTAGCATAAAAACCTTAAATGTAATAACAATTTCATTAAGGAAGTGCTTTGTGAATAGAAATTTAAGGAAAAACAAGCCTGAAGGCTCCAATAAATATTATCAAATAAAATATTATTGTGTACATTTAAGCAATTATCCTGATACTTGAATAGTTCACAAAAAATATTTTCATGAAATAAATCTGTACAGAGGGGGGTAAAATTACGTTTGAGATCCAGTACATATATGCATTTCCAAGTCTCTCAGTATTTAGTACTGTATATGCTGTTCAATGACAAAAGTGTGTCATTTCAAAGTTGGGTATCAAATGTAGAAATAAGAGCATATCAGTGAGTCTGTTTTCAATATTTTCCAGGCCAGAGGAAGGATCTTGTTCTGCAATTGCAGTTGTGTGCTTGTTCTGGCTTTGAATTATGTCACAGAAACACCTTATCTCAGATCCCTCCCACTTCAAACTGACAGAAGAGAAGCTGAACTTTGGAACCATGAAAAGCCAAAATTCCAAAGGATCAGCAGCCAGGTATGATGTGCTAATATGACTAGGAAAAAAGCAATACATTTTAATGTTTCACATGCAAATAGTTTTATGGTTTCCCACTGGTTTGTATTACCGGATGCTATAAAGTGGAGAAGAACAGCTTTTGATATTGAAACTTTGCGAGCATGTCTATCTGAATTCCAGCTCCACATTGGTTGAATGGAGGTTTATCGGCCTTTATTTGGCTTCAGACTTCTTATTTGTCGGTTGTAGGTTCATGACAGAATTTTGTTATGATCTAATTTCTTTAAATTGACCCAAGTTCAAAGTTCACAAAGCTGTTTTAGGGAACACAGTCTTGTTTGTATAAAACAGTTGTTTATATGTTGATGCAGGAACAGATGAGACGTTTTTCCATGAATTGACTGTATTTCTATGAATTAACCTGTTTTCCATTGCCTGCCAGTGCACTGGTTTGGCCTTATGCAATGGAAAAAGTTAGCTTTGTTTTGACATTAAACTGTGTGTACCAAATTAGACGAGCATCTTCTGTTAAGCTTTTGAATAACAATATGTTTTATGAAGGTGTTTACATTTTTGCTTAAAGTGTATTTCGTTATTAGACATGTAAAGTCTGTGTAGTTAGTATACACAGTTTATGATATCCTTACCATTATAGAAAAAACTGTTATTAGGATGCTTTGGATGTCAACCTAAATGTAAAACGAAACAAAAATTGGTGGATTACATTTCATCTTAATCATCTTACTGTCACAGATACATGTGCCAATGACAAAAGAGATTGTTTATTTATTTATTTATTTATTTATTTATTTACAGAGATTACATGAAATGTTTCACTGACAGAGTTTGTATGGAGTAATATTTTACAGTTGTTTTATATATAAATTTATATATAAATACTGTGTGTGTATATATATATATATATATATATATATATATATATATATATATATATATATATATATATATATATATAAGTCTAAATGACTCTAGTTGGATCTCTTTCTGATAGGGAAATATTCTGTTATCTGATTTTACCTAAAAACATTAAAGGTCCCCTCAGAGGGACAACTGAAGCACCTAGGAGTTCTATATTGAACCATTTTATTAAATTGTTAAAAGCTAACTCACGTTTCACCTTGATATAAACATTTTTGACACTTACTGTAATTATCCATTGATTATCAACACAATGAAAACAAAAAAAATATTAGTGTTGATAGGCTTCTGTGGCCAGTTTTGGGAATTCACGTGCGTTATCCTCATTCTAGAGTGTACAAACTGTGTTTAGAGGCTAAATATTAGTGTACACCACCACAACAACACACACAAACACATAACCAGGTGTTGCCAACCAAACTGAAAACATCCACATCAAATTTAAATAACAGAATTGGGTCCTAATTGTTTTTCTTGCACTTTAAGACAAAAGTGCAACCTTGTGTAAGAAAAGCAGAATTAATTTTGTTGATATAATGCCAAATAACTTGTTTTACATTTTAGTCAATTTTTATTTATTTTTGCCAGGTTTTAGTAAATGGTAGCTGCTTTCTCAGTTTGCATCCAAGTGTATTTACCTAGCCAGTGCACATGCATAATTAAGATTTGTAATGATAGTAATTATTATGAACTATTTAGTTGTATAAAGCATATTATTCATCAATTATTCAGTATCTACTTCGAAACTAATTAGAAAAGCAGTTATGAGACTGAGAAAAGTCTTGATCCACTGATGGGTTCTGGGAGTTTAAGGGGTTACAAAAAACTATTAGTTACTTTTTCTTCACAAATGTGGAGTAGTTAGCTTTAGACTTCAGTGGAAAACAAAGAAGACTTGTAACAAGGCTTAAAGTCTCTCAATTAGTTTTTTGGGGTTTTTTTGTTGCATAATGTGCTTTAGTTATCTGACAATCTGATATTGGTTAAAAGCTATGACTTGTAATGGAGACATGGCTAAATTATTTTAGCACTATATTGCTGTTACTACTGTAAATTTATTTCATGGCTGGCCATAAGATCACTGACCAAGAAAGAAAAGCAACACTAGTTAAATCTGCTAAAAGAGCCAATGAAATTCACTCAACCTAATTTTATGTCATTGCAGACTGTAGTATTATCGTCTCTTCCCCATGGGGAATTAAACTGATGCACCCATAACTGTATTAGTCAATAAAAGAACAGCATGGAAAGGAAAACAGCATTGGATTATGGAGTGCTGTGATTTCTCTCTGGAGACGGGAGGGCTATATAGCCATGTAACACAAAATTATATCTGAGAAAGGGGTTATAGAGGGATTAGCCCGTATTGTAGGACTCCTAACCACTGCACCACATGAAAGAAGATGATTGTATAAACAGATTGTGCTGCATCAGTTAGAGTGAGAATTTCTTTGTGATGCCACATTAACACAGCACATCAGAACACAGTAATATCTTTCCATTCTGCCTCAAAAAGTGCCTTTGTAATACTAGTGTTGATCATGTAAATGTTATAAATCTCAATATTTGAGTCTATATGCACTAGAAATATTCAACATCCCTGCATAATGATGGTTAACAATTATATATAACTAGAAGGCATACTAATTTCATGTTATATAATTTTCAAATTTATCTTGCTTTCTGACAAGAATGACCATTATGATCTTGTCATCATGAAGCTAGTCATCATGAAACAGCATTGCATATTGTTTGTTTAAAAGATCATAACTTAAGCATGGTTCAGGCTGAAGGTTTCATCCAGAGATGTCGAGGATTGTTTGAAAGCTACAACACAGCTCCAATTCTCCAAACCTTGGCTGTGTGATTAGGCACATGTGGAAGTCATTGCTTTTGCTTCTCCTAGCTTCCAAGAGTTATATCAAAGAGATGCTGACAGTCCCCATATAACATAATCCTTTGTGAGAGGAAATAATACAAAAGATCCAGGTTGACTGCTTGTCCCCATTTGTAGAGCGTGAAAGGCAGATTGATTTCAAATAACATTATTTTTTACTTTATTTAGTGGAGGTGTTAATAGGGATAATGTGTGTATTGTCTTGAGGAATGAGTTGGAATGAGTTGAGCAAGTGCATAGCCAATTTCCTGTTAGAAGCATTTAAAAGAAGATGACATATATTTGAGACAAAGTAAACCTTTCTTTAAAATCATTTGACTGCATTTTTTTAAAAACTTACTCCTTGTCACTAACACAATTCATACATTTTCATATCATGTCCACTATCTACCTTAGTACCAAGTGTACTGTATTTTGGGCAGCAGTGCAGATCCTCAATAAGGTTATTGCCTGTATACGTCATAGGAAAGTGTATAAGCAGTGCCGACCTCCTCCTCGCTCATGAACCACATGATGGAGGGCTAGGAAAACTAATCATGACCAAAAGAGCGAGAGGTTATGTTGAAGCAATTAGAGCTTGGTGGTGGTCCCTGCATCACCCTATAAACCAACAGATCTAAACCAGACTTCAGGATCAGGGCACAGAGGGCACAAATGAAGTGCGTGAGGTGTTATGTCCACTTGCGGTCAGATGCAGTATAGATGGAATGACTGTAGGAAAACATTACTGTATCAAATACAGCTTCATTTGCACTATATTTCTTTTTAAGTAGACATGATAGCAACAGGACAGCCAGTAAGCTAAGACATTATAATTCCTATTCATTTCAACTGGATATATTGGTGATTACCAGTGATTAGTTAAAAAAATTTAGTCAATATAAAAAATTTCAATAACTTTTTAATGAACACATTTGACAGGTGAAACCACCATTTTTGAGATGAGGCAATGTTGTCGTATGTGAAGTTGAAAGGTATTCCTCTGTTCTTTTTTCTTTGGTAATATTTTGCATATGAAAATAGACTTTTAATGACACTAAATATGTATGAAGTTAACATACTTCTAGCATTACATCAGAATGTTAGGTTATCTCTGCTTTCAGGTTGGATTAAGGAAAATATCTCATGGCTTTTCATTAAAACAAATCAGAAAAAAGTTCAATGATGTATAGTGACAGAGGGTTTTAATGGTGATGGTAATACACACCTATATATGTTTCATATCATTTCTGATTTCATCCTGCTATTTTCAGAAAAATATGACTCTATTCTTCCATGCAATCGAGATCGCTAATACGTACAGAAAGCAAAAGGAAATTTTGTTCACTGCAATTTGTAATTTGATGGGTCATGCAGTGATTTCAAAATGATGAGACATAGCAAATATTTTTGTTACATATTGTCAATGGAAAACCTCATTTACTTATACACTGAAATTGGGCATCACTTAATTTGCACATTGCCTTAACCACACCTCATGTAAATAAGACCAACACTACATTTACAGGTATTTATGTCTGAAGGAGAGATTTAATATTTCCGATTTTTATTATTCTGTAATTGAATGTTGTTCCAATGTGGCACAATTTTGAATACCTTAAAAACATCTACATATATATTATATTAAATATGACCAGGACAACTTTTTATCATCATTATTATTATTATTATTATTATTATTATTATTATTATTATTATTATTATTATTATTATTGTTGTTGTTGTTGTTGTTGTTGTTGTTGTGGTGGTGGTGGTGGTGGTGGTGGTGGTTGGTTGATTATCTTTTATTTGAAATGCAGCATCTATTAAAATGTGCAAACTAAGAGAATATTGAATGGGTTACAAGTTCCTTTCAGGTTTACTGCTGAATAGAGCCACTTAAAAACATTTTCACATTTAACCTGCTTTCATATCAATTGCTTTTCTTTCTTTGGCCTTGAATAGCAGCCAGCTCTCACACATGGAGAAGGCATAGAGGGCAATTAAAAACCACACTGTATTTCTAAAGGTGGCCTTTTGCACACACGCTTTTGAAGAGGGAGCGTCTGCTAAAGAGATAAAGAGTTTGCTTAGCTTCTGTTACACTTTGGCCACCGGCAGGCACAAATTACACATCCGTTCTCTTGAACCCACCTACTGTTTATTTGCTTTCACAGCTTTAGGAGAGGCCACACGTTTGGTCGTTAGAGGTTAATTGTTGCCTGCACCTGTCTCAGCCGAGCCTGTTTGTTACAAAATCTGCTACTTCATTTTGAGACGGAGTGGAAACATGTGAGGTAAAAAGGGAGGCCTGGAATGAAAACATTAAATACCTCCTCCACATCCCCCCCCCTTTAAGCCTTTGCTCTGTCAGTCTGAATCAACCGTTTTACGGAAGATAAATTGGTAAGTCAGGAGGTAATCCTACACCGCATTTACCACCAATAGAAGACGTATGATGAAGCAAGCCATTTGCTTCAGATAAACTAATAAACTAATTCTTCTAACTACCATATGACTTTAAACATAGATCAATTATATATATTAAAAAAAATTACTCATTTGGATAGATACTATTCATTTATACCGTAGATGCACATTTAAAAAAAAAAATCATGAAATGCTGAATAAATTCTTTAAGAAGAATACATCATTTACATATTCTTTATTTTTATTTCTATTATGTTATTATTTAGAATTAAGGAAACAGTGATTTTGAGGGCTTGCATTTTAATAATGAAAAACAAACTCATAACTCTGCTCATGCTATACTTTTTTTTATAAATAAATAAACAATTTGACTTTGTTCACTTTTGCAAAAAGTGTTGCCTGATTTATTTTTTTTTTAGCAGCCGTACTTATGTGCAGAAAACCTGAAAGAACTGCATGCTATAAAAAGTGAGCCATAATTCTCTCACTAAAATATTTATTACATCTCCAGCAAGTGGTTATTTTTCTGGCAAAATGTTTTCATGTATCATATGCAGAACATTCAGAAATGAATCAATCTGTTTCATTTTTTCCATGGTAAGCCATGCCATGCTGGAGCACATGGACTGAGCATCGATGACTCCCAGAAGAGAGCAGTTATTTGATGTAACAAGAAGTAGAAATGACATCTAAATCAATAAGTCTTAGTAACTGCTTTTGTTTTAACATTGGAGTGACTTGGAGTTTTACTGCCAGGCGGCTTTGAGTGCAGACTTTCCTAAGATTTTCCTAAAACACGCACCAAATGTTTCACATTACTGGTGTGAAAATGCTCCTATTCTTTTGCCTTTTCTTTTTCTTTTTTTTTTTTTTTTTACAAGCCCATGCATCCATGGAAACATGATATTTCATATTTCATTCTGGTTTGTGGATGTCATTGCACGGGACGCTGGTTCACATGCAACTGACCAGCCGGTCTCTTTGATCAGCTTGACCACGACTAATCACAAATGGAGAACAAATGAAAGAAATATTGACAGATTTCATGGGAATTGGCAGAATGGCTTAAAAGTTCCAATTCCAACGTGCAAATGGTCAACGAGTGCTTACCAATGGAGGCAGTGGACTTTTCAGCATGGGGTTAAATGCAGACGTCCTTAAAAGGGTTTGAAAATCTGGGGATACAAAAGAAAGTTTGCTTTCTTTCCTGGGTCTCCAGAGGATTTTTATGGTAGCTAATGTGAACACTGGGACAAATAACTGTTAAATAAAGTATAAATGCTTTGACATTTAAAAAGAGAGTCAAAGAAATAGTACATGAAACCAAAACATTTATATTAATACACATTAAAAAAGAAATGGGTAAATTCTGCTTTAAAATTCAAAGGTACTGTACAAAAATTTTTTGAAATATAAAACCATGTCTAAAAAAGGCCAATTTTTATGTTACTGAAAAGACTTAGTGTTCATAAATGATATTCTCAGTCCAAAATGTCAAGAAAAAGAAAAGAAAAAAAAGTGTTTAAAAGTACTGCAGAAGTCTTTTGGGACTGTTCTGGAAAAGTCTTTGTTTGAGCGGCTGGGCATGTCCAAAGAGATACCAACTTCCTTATTCTCAAAAATGCACATTCGTACTACATTTGAGCTCCCTGACTGATTTACTACCAAGCAGATTTGGACAACCAAAGCATTTCCACATTTTTATGTGTTCAGGATGATCTAAAACAGTATAGCACCAACAAAAATTGAGGTGTCCAGAAGTGACTTTTCCAGCCCACATGGTTTTTGCATAACATTTCTAAAAGGCCGCAGCTTTTTTTCCGATCGTAGATGCCAGTGCCAGGTCACGCCTGGTCACAGCAGCAGGTGACTGGAGTGAGGTAATTATGTGGTTGTTAGGATGATTTGAAACCTCCAAGCAACTGCTGGGTTGGAGGTGAGAGCTATTACACACCCTGTGAGTGTGTTTGTGTTTTTTCTTTCTTCTTTTTTTCGCCTTCTAACACAGGAGATGTCTCACACCAGGCTCAAGTTTTCAGCCTAACTGGCGATAAACATGTCCCATCTTCCAAATGAAAGAACCATCATAAGCAACAATAATTCACGCTGATTTAGGAGGTCTAACCACAAGATGTACTTTTTCTTGGCTATCTCAGACAAAACCACTGCTTTTATTATTTCTCTACTTGCAGTAAATCAGGGAATTACAAAGTGCATGTTATGCTTTTGAGTCAATTGTTCACATGGATGAATCGGATGATTCAGTTAATGTGTGAAACCTCTTCTTCTCATGTTTTCCTTCAGCCAAATAGTTATTCATCTCTTTACATCTCTTTTCCCCCCTGCATTTTTAGTTTGTCCACTGCAACTCATAGAGACATGGAGACCATGACGAGCTCTGAAATTCTTCCGACTGTGTATTCACACTTGTGCCCTGTGTACACTCTTAGGGGAAAAAAGGTCAAATAGAACCTTTAAGGGCTCTTCAATTGTCCTTCTAGAGAACCCTAAATGATTCTATATAGAAACCCACAACAAGAGTTTTCCTATCAGTTATTGCACTAGAACTTGCATTTTCTATCAAACAATGGCTTTGGTAAAGCTGCCTCTGGACTGGTGTGTGGAGAAAAGAAAGAAAACAATGGTGATGGCTCATAAATAATTTTTTTTTATATGGAACACCATAACTCAATCTGGGTGTCATCTTTTCAAAAGTCATTTGCCCGGCCAGAGCCAATACATTCTCTATGCCCATTATTCTGCAGATGGGCTGTGAAGTGCTGCACTACATACACTATTTCTGAAAAGAACACATTTAAGACAACAATGAACAACTGTTCTAGGTACATAAGAATAGCCGATTTGTTGTCTACAGCATAGTTGAATTAAATGAATCCAAGGAAAACATAGTCTTAAAATTAAATAAAATATTTACAGTGAATAAAATCAAGTGTCACAGAGAAATTATATTCTTGACCCATTTGTTTTGCATTAATTGATAATCTGTATAAAATGATAGCTGTCTATATAGAATTATTCCCACAGGCATCTCCACAGATAAATTGCTTCTTTCACTAACTCAATTCATTAAACCTGTCAAACATCAGAGACAGCAGGAAGCAACTTCAGCAAGTGCAGTCACCGCATACCACACTATGAAAATCTTACCACACTCCTGGTGTAACCAAAGCAAACCATATGGTCTGAGAAGAAGGGCTCTGAATCTGACAGTCATAGAACATTACAGTTTGTCATGGGCAAAGATCAGAGAGGGCAAAGAAAACACACATGGACTACCATAATCAAAGAAAACCTGCATGCAAGAACTTCAAACGGTGTAGATGACTTATTCATAAGGGCAGATGACGTCCTTGGATATCTCTTTTATAATAGCTTTTATACATACCAAGATATCAACTGGTGATAAAGGACTGTATAACTGGGAAATTTGCAACATTGGTACATTGCTATTTGGAGGTTATAAACATAAATACAGTAAATTTAACTATAAAGATGTTTGGTGCTGCTGCCCTGGAAAAGATAAAACATAAAACCCGATTGTAAAAATATTCATGGTTTGAACTAAAAAACCTGTGTTCAAATTTCCCCGAGCATTCCACAGACATGCAAATCTATTTAGTTCTACACAGCGTGCTCATTTAATGGCCAACCACCTGGCCTTTGTGCTTAAAGTGTGCGATGGAAAAGCTAATTCCTCTTTTGGAATGTCAGACAGGATCTCAAGACTGTGCACCTGATACTAAAAAGAAGTTCACAAGGCTCCACCATAAGACAGATAGCTCCCGTGAGGATGACCTCAGTTTCTCTGACTTGAATGCTACAATGCACCCTTTTTTCATCCAGGTTGCTGGCATGTCTATGACAACCTCCCACTTTGTGTCTCTGAACCTGGCAGGGGAGATGATACATAACTCTAAGGCTGGTCAGAGAGGTTCACACTAACAGTTGTCTCCTTAAACCCCTGCTGTGAATTTTTTGTGATGGAACCAACCAACAGCCAGAAGCTTCTGGAGATCAAGAAGAGATGATGGGTCAGTGGGGTTTTTATTTTTAAGAAGAATTTAATGGGATCATGGTGGTTTTGTTCGCACACCTGGCTCTAGGTTCATGAATGCTGTTCATGAACATTTTCAACATGGTGCTCAAACCCAGGAAAGGTTCTTGTTCTTCTCAGAGTGTGTAACTTGAGGAAGCCTTGGGTCTATCTAGATCAAGGCCATGGCAGACTCCATCAAGCTAAAAGTATAGCATTGAGCTTTGGCTATCTGCCACCTTTCAGGGTCCCTCACCCCTGGACTCTGACTCTATCAAGTGATTTCCTTTAATTCTCAGGTGCTGGAGGCTCCCAACTCACCATTTCCTCAACCCTTAACACCTATGAAATTGAACAGCCAGGGTGCATGCTGGCTGCTTCCAAAGGCTTGTATTACTGCTCAGGTTTACAGAGGATTGAAACAATGGTGTCATAAAGATTACAAGATTCATATACCTTTCTATAAAAAAGGAGCCAACGATTCAAATGTCAGAGCCATTATTTCAGCAGGTCTTTCTCATTAGCAATGAAACATAATACTGTTTTATTAACTGGCTGGGGAAAGAACTAGACACTTCCTCTGCCTTTCGCCAGTGTTACAGTATACTGGGAAAGCCATGGATTTCATTATGTACAATGCTCTCTACAGTTTCTTACCATTTATTAGTGTAGCCCAGGTGGCAAAATGGCCAATATGAAAGCCCATGCATGATGCATTGTAGTGCCATTCGTGAAGCTGGGGCAAAAGCGTCAACACATCAATAAAACGCATATCTTTCACCTGTGGAAATTCCAAACTATCCGTCACACAGCAGGCAGGAAGGCCTCGTGTCCATCTCTGATCTGATCGCACATGAGGAACATGCATCATGAGGAACATGTGTTCTCAAAATGTGTGACATTTACCCATGCACATTTCATAGTACACTATTTCAAAGTGCTTTCTCTGGCATTTTATGTTCCTACCTACATTGTGTATTGCTTTAAAAAAAAATTAGAAGAAAAAAAACAAACAAACAACAAAAACAGTTTGATCATTTTGTAAGTCTGCCCTTACGTCACATATTTTATGTGGAAATATTTGTAATCCACCAAACATCCAAACATCACATGATATAAAATAGTAAATCGGGATCATTTTAACTTGTTCCTGTGTGATGCCAGCTTTAAGATCATGATGGTCTTATGCCTTTAGAGTCTATTGTGACTGTAGCACCTGAATTCTTTCATACAGATCAGATATTGGCTGGATTATGTAAAACATATAGTATCAACCCCGAGATGGAGTTGCAAGAGATATTTACCAACTGTTATGTAGTTCTATGCACATAAATGTATTAATTTATGGAATATTAAACCATAATTTCAACTGTCATGTTATAATTATTTAATATAATAACAATGATTGTTATTACATTATTTAATATAATAACAATGATTATTATTACATTATTTTATATAATAATAAATTATAAGTTTTATTCAACTTATTTCAAGTTGGAGCCCCTCTTAAGCCAATTTTACACCAGAACACAATGGGACCACATCCAACATGCAGCCATATTAACCAAAATGACATGGACAATGACAGCATGCAGTGCAGCTATTAAAAAAAATAAAATAAAATTATATATATATATATATATATATATATATATATATATATATATATATATATATATATATATATATATATATATATATATTATGCTGCATGGGTGTGGTTTCTATCTAGAAATACTACAAAATTAAAATCTCATTGGATTAATTAGACCTTATGACATACAGTAATGTGTGTTTATAATATTTACAGAGATTTGCACATTATATTTACTAAGCCAGTACACAAAAGCACAAAATGTTCCATGCTGAGATGCTTCTGCTGTAAAATGGGCATGTGAAATGCAATACATGATCCCGACAAACTCAATTGTTTCCTGGCACTTATTTATGGGACACAGGGTTCAGTGCCCTTGTGTGCATCATATCAAAGTAATAAGAATTTTAGGGTTTTAAAATGGGGTCACTGACCAAAAAAGTTTGACAACTCCTGATGCAAGTTGACCAGATGACTGCGTTTCACTATCATGCATAACTTGTTGGCACCCGTATGAATGCATGGTGCAGACCTGTGAGAGAACGTTTCGATCTCTGCTGTAATCTGAGCATCCCATGATCCAGACATTATGCTTCCACCAGACCAAAACAGTGTCAACGTTTGAAGTGAATATCCCTGCTTATCCACATCAAAATGCCTCCATGAGGTTAATGGACGCATATATATATTTTTATATTATTATCACAGCTGGTTGTTGATCAAACACAAGATTTGGACCATACAGGGATTTTTATATTATATGTAAGACACAATGATATATATATATATATATATATATTCATTGTGTCTAACATATAATATAAAAATCCCTGTATGGTCCAAATCTTGTGTTTGATCAACAACCAGCTGTGATAATAATATAAAAATATATTTATATTTATTTATAAATATATATATAAAATATATTTGGCCATACAGGTTATTTTATATAATTAGACACAATAGTATATATATATATATATATTCATTGTGTCTAACATATAATATAAAAATCCCTGTATGGTCCAAATCTTGTGTTTGATCAACAACCAGCTGTGATACCTCTTTAAAATTCCCCAACACCTGTATCTCAGAATATTTTGCCATGCTCCACTGCTGGACTAGATACACCAAGGGGCTTTTTTCAGTGAGGGAAATGACCAACCATACACAGAAGAAAATCTCAGGACCCTCTCAGAGTCCATGGCCGATACATGAACCTTTTTCCTATTGGGGCTGTGTACAATTGTTTGAATGCAATGTGCTTTGAGTTTATAGAGGCACTGATTAATGATTTGACAGGCTTTGAAGATTTAGACACATTTTTGTATCTTCTGCCCTGTCTCTGGGTCAATAGCATTTACAGCATGGTTGTGTGCTATAATGATGTTTGTAGATGTTGGTGCTTGATAATACAGTGTTGACAGTTGCCATGGTACAGTAGGTGCAAATGTGGCTTAGATTTAAGGCAGAAATATTTTTGTGTGTGCTGTTTTCAACACAATTAAGTGTAATAACAGTGTGGAGAAAAAAAAAAACGATGCGCAAGAATGAACAAAATTTTTAGAACCTTTTCAATATTCCAAGTAATATTCATGGAAAACAGCTACAAAACGACAGGGTTGGAAAAAGTACTGAGAAATTCTACTTGTGAAAGTATAGTTTGAAGTGAAAGTATAGATGATGTGCCAAAGTCTTTCTCAATGGAAAGTGGAAGTATCCAGCCAAAAATGCACTCAAGTGAGAGTCAAAAAAGTTGTTACTTTTAAATGTAATCAAGTACTACAAATTAAAAAAGGTAAAAAAGGGTCTTAACTGATTAAATTAAAGTAATGCCATATTTTCATGTAAAAAGTAATGTTTATTACTTATTATTACTTATGTTTATTTCTAAAACTGTTACCTAAAGACAACATTCAGTCTCTGTAAGTTTGCTGGTCATATGCATGACTAACACTACATGACTAGGTAAAGAATTAATCAGAAGTAAAATATCATGTACTGTAAATAACCAATTTTTTACTGTTAGATAGAATTTGATGTGCTGCCTAGCCTATCATGTTATCGACTGGAATTGATGCTAGTTTAACCTGGCATTTGCAAAGAAATCAGGCTAACTAAATTAAAATATAAAATATAGCCAGTTAACATTAGCAAATGACTTGAAACACACTTTACATTTACAGAATTTGTCAGACATCCTTTTCCAGAGTGACTTACATTCATACATTTTATACAACGGAGCAGTTGAAGGTTAAGGGCCTTGCTCAAGGGCCCAGCAGTGGCAGCTTGTCAGTGCTGGGCTTTAAACTCACAACCTTCAAATTCTTCAAATTAAATTGAGTTCATGCCAAAGGAGACATCTAATTTTTATACTAGATTTTGCTTACTATAGCATAATGTAACATCTTAATGAGGTAGGTCCAGGGACACTCAACTCAAGTTCAATACTACAAGACAGTTAATTTTCAAATGCATAGTTATGTCTTTTCCTGGCATTTCCTCCAGGTTCCCCGCAACCCTGAACAAGGAGTAAGCGGTAGAAGATGGATGGATGGATGGATGAATGGATAGTTATGTATTTGTAATGGATAGTGCTAATTACATTGTGTAGCATGAGATGATAGCAGATGATGATTTGTCATGATTATTGATAGTTTTTTCTACATTGAGTAATTTGATTGGATGCTTTAAACTAAAATGTAAATAAAATGCATGGGAGCACATTGTATTAACATATAACACAGTCATTGACTTTATGAAAGAAGAAGAGACATTTGCGATTTGTATCAAGTACATTGAAGATCTAGATACAAATGTAAGGAGGAAAAAGTATTTTCTACTATTTTCCACCCCTGCAACTCTATTATTAATAATTAATTAAATTCTGTAAAAATATTACCATATCCATTACAGTGTATGGTTTCGGTAATGGAGTGAGAATTGCTGGTCCTGTATAGGCGGTATAAAAATGTTAACAGCTCATTTGTCATGAATGGGATACACGTGCTAAAGTACTTTCAGACTGATAGTGCATGTTCTCATTCCTCAACTGCGCTGTACACTCCGGGGAATTATTAAGGGATACTAGATTTTATATCTGCACTTGAAATGGGCTATAAAATCCTCAATGATATCAAGCTGTGCTGGGGCTTATTTAACAGCATTATGAAACCTTTATATACTGTATGTGTTTACCTAAAGAGGAAGTAGAGCAACACTTTTCCCCCCATACATATGTAGAATATCAAGACATCCAAATTAAGATTTTTTTTGTTCTTTTTACTTATTCTATAATCCACCAGATTGCTTCTGGTTTTTGTAAATAGATATTTTTACTGAATCATCAGCAAACAAAAAATCCCTCAAATGTGTGTGGTCAAAATGATTATGCAATTTATTATGCGGTTTATTATGCAGTTATCTGTTACAGTTTATCTATTAAACAAGATTAATAAGTTTTATCTTGGAAAATACAGGTAGCATTTGTTTACAAAACAGCCGTGTTGAAGAGTACCGTTTCTTTTTAGCAGAAATCTGTATTTAGCATCAAACACAGAACTGGGACATGCAGTGTATTCAGCCTGTTCCATGTGTATGTGTAAATATAAGTCTAAGGGGCCTAAGTATTACTGTCGATTTTTTTTTCTCTCGATTCCTTTCTCACAATAACTAAACTGTTTACGTAAGTAGTGGTGATTTCATATTGAGCATATGTAAGTAAAATATGGTTTGAATGGTTTAAAATTGTCCACATTTTTCATGGACAATTCCTCAATAGCATTTCTTTAAATTAAACTACATTGTTAACATGCAATAATGACAACAGCAAAGAGCTAAATGCCAAAATGTAACCAAAATGAACAACTTTAAAGAAATAGAAAAATCAGAAACGCCTGTTTTGCAAGATTTAAAAAAAAAAAAAAAAAGTTGGTCATTTCTGTTTTGTACACACTAGGCTATTTGATGACATGTTTTACAAAAGTATTGGAAAAAGTGTTTTTTCAAATTATATTTAGAAATTTCTGAGAAAAACCAACATGTTTGGGCAATTCACAGAATCCAGAAATTTTCCACACAGGTATGTGCATCACCACTCTTTGCTTTGTCAACTTGTTTAACTGAACACATGGTTTATTGACAATTTCTTAAACACTTCGCAAACACCTAATTCTATTGTAGTAACAACAAATTTAAGATTATATTATGTAAACCGAAGTATGTTAGTGCATGTCACCACTGGTGTTCTATTAGATACTGTTATTCATTTGAATGTATTTTTCTTTAGATAAAAGAAATTACACAACCTCCTGTCACATTTTCCCTCAAGCTAAAATTCCATTCATGTGTTTATGTCAAACAACATTTTTAAAGTATAAAGCCAGCTGAGAAACAAACTACCACTAAACCACCTTGAACGTTCCTGTCTTAATGTCAGCTTATCTCTTTTACAATGGACTGAAAAGCCTTGTTACATGCTTCTCTGACACTTTTCATTAGCACTAACACTAAACTAATACTGAAAGACAAGCAGGGGAAAGCCCAGCCCAGCCTCTTAGCCTAGTGCAATTTATTATAAGCCGAGAGTAGGGGGGGCATCATGCTTTATTCCAATAAAGCCTTGTGAAACCAGAGCTGATTTCTTGCTAAATTCCGACATTAGTCACAGGTCCATATTTCAGGATTTGCAAAGACTACAGGCAGTAATTGCCTGGGGAGTGAGTGGATCACTGAACTTCTCTATATAGGCATGTTTATTTATTTTAAAAAATGCTGAATGTTATTGTTTTAACCACCATTTAAATTTGTAAATGGTGAAATTTGTGCTATATTCTTTGTTAAAATTCATCAGTAGAAATGAATCCTGCTGATGACAAAATAAGGGATTTACAGGAGGTTAGGTTTGCAATATGTAAAGGTAAAAAGTTGGGGCACGTTCTGAGATCGTCTAATGGTTACCATGCCAGAGTTTAATTGTTACTTACTTTTGCCCAAGAGATTCTTCACATAAAATATCACATTTCATGAGTTTCAATGAGAAGGCGCACAATTTTTTATTTATTTTTTATTTTTTTGGAGCGGACAGAGAAGCACTTAAGGTTAGCGTTTTATTTGATATTACTATAACTTATTCTTACCCAAGTTGTCAGCACTATACTTTATACCTTAATGCAACTTCTCAAGAGGATGTGATCATTTGCAATTTTAGAGAAGGCGTCTTATTTCCATCCATTGTGAAATGTTAGTGTCCCCATTGCACCAGTATTCCTCTTGGGCATGCTAACCAAAACAATTTAGCCAGCTCTTCTCCTGTGGTTTCACTGAAAACCAGACTGCTTTCATAGCCCACACTTAATAACCATCCAGCGAGAGTTGAACTCTGAGTGAACCAAATCTTAATGATTAAAGTAAAGATACAGGTATTAAATAAGATGTGGGTGCTTGGGAAACTCCAGGGAACTTGTTATGTTATTTCAAGCATTATATGCTAGGGATAATTCAAGTTAAAAAATCAGACGCAATAATTTTTACCGTGAGCTCAAACCACAGCTAATTTCCTACACTCAGCAGAAAAAAAAGGTTTTATCAAGACATGGACTTCCCCCTATGCTACACCATGCCAAATCTGGGCCAAATCTGAAGATCCTTTTTCCAACAGGTGATGAGCGACTGATCAGGGTTTGACAATGGGAATCATATGATCAGTGCAAACAGGGTAATAGTGTGTGCATGCCTTTCAGCACCTTTGGGAAAAAAAGACAAACAGAAGAGGCAAAATACAACATTGTGACACGGGTTAGTTGAATCCTCAAATGAAGAGTTGCATGTCAGAGCAACTCTGGAACTGTGGCCTGTAATAGCTTGCAAATGGGGATGGGAAGTAAAAGTAATGGGTTTGACACTGGTGTGGTGATTAATGAGTGTGACTTGACAGTGCACAGTCAGGCTAGGCTCTATCAAACACCTGGGGAATATAGATCTGTTGTTATCAGACAATCAGAGAAAGCTTGTCCAGTGGCGCACGTCTAACTGGTGGAGTTGAGACTTGCCGAGCGCTGCAGCCCTCAAATAGGCATTCATAAGAGATTTGTTTGGATTTTGGACACATGATATTCGCCTGCCAAAGAGAAATTGCTGTTTGGGAATGTGAGAGGAAGGAAGTATCGGCCTCGTTTAGGATGTGCTCGATTTATAGTGTCTCTCTTTCGACTTTGACTAATACCTTGGTGGATTTCACAATATATGTGAACAAGGGGCACAAATGGCTTGACTTTGAACACTTTAAGGGTTATTCTTGAGCTTCCTTGTTTATTTGAAAGTTCTTAGTTATTGAAAATGGTTCTATTTAGACCCCTGTCTCTTAGGGAAAGAATCATTTAAAAGGAACCATTAAGGAACAACCAAAGAAATTTTAAAGAAAGAAAAAAATCCACCCTGAATGACTTGCATATAAATCTTTTGAAGTAACATGTAATCTTCAATGATTAGTTGACATTTTTAATTTAAACTTCTTTCATCGACAATTTGACTTTAATTAACAGTACCCACAATGCTCCCCATGATATCACTCACCTTCTCACATGAATACAGTAGCAACCAACAAAGAAACACCAAAATTTCTATGCATATCAGAAATATTTCAATATACTGTAAACATATTTAATGTGATTTACTGTGAAGTTTTCTTTAAGGGTTCTAGATTTAACCTTTTTATCTAAGTGCATGGCTAAACAGATCACCAAACTGGCATATCACCCTGTGAAACAGTTATCAATCCTAAAGGATTGTCTTTTGTTTGCACAACAGACATGTACACGTTTTATGGATAATTTTTTTTCTGAACAGCATTGGATCCATAGCACAAGTTACACAGTGCTTAAAATAAACTTCCATATCTTTTGTTTATTTAGGTAACCGAGAGCTTTGCAAGACACTGCAACATGTAACATTGTGTTTTCCTACACAGGTGCATTTTCTATATGTTGCTGATTTGCTCAACAAATTAAGAAGAAGATGTGAACGTTCTTCAGGTGTGTCAATCATAGAAAAAAGAAGCGTGGGAGGAAATGTATCAACACACCTCTGTGTTGCATAGAGGAAGCCAAATCAAGCACATCCGTCAGCTTTCCCGCTGTGTCAGATTTGTTTCCAGAGTGTTGTTTTAGCAGGACAGAACACACCTCTCCTTATGTGAAGTGTGGACAGGTTGCCACTAGCTAGCTTATAATTCACTGCTCATTGTTTGAACTGTAAAGAAAGCCCTCCCAATGACACAAATTCTTCCATTTAGCTGAGTCATGCCTCTGAGTCAAAACCAACTTGCTGTTCTAGTAAACGAAAACACAAAAACTAAATGAATCTCCATTTTATCATCTGTAGTACATGAACATTTAGTTCTTTTTCAGCGTTAAGCCAATACATTATTTCAAATCTGATCTGACTTCTCCTTTGCCCTCTCTAACAGAACTTACAACATATAAAGCTCAGACTTTTTAAATACAGGCTCTCCTCTGCATTTATGATGGAGGGTATATGAGTACCTTCGTGCAAAAAAAACAAAAAAACAAAAAGAAGGTTTTATTTCTTTGTGCAACTGGGAGAGTGAAATTTCATTGATTCCAGGTGTCATTTTTTTTACCGGTGCTGTCTGCTGAGGGGCAGATTATTTTAAATCTAAGCTCTTTGCCCTGGACATGTTGTTCATCAAGCAGTTTCAGTGCAGTATTGCGTGTGATTTAGTGATGTGAAACTGACCACAATGCTGAGACAATGGCCCAAGATAAGCCTTTTTTGGTCTGATTCATGGGTGCAGGTGGAAAGTACTCGCTTTTTTGCCAGCGCAGATGAGCTGATGTAATCATAATGAACTCGTAATGTCAACACTTGACAGCAGAATCTTGTAACGTGCGCTCTTTCCAACATTTCATACTGGAATTCATCATAATCCCAAAACAAAAAAGCGGTGTAGTTTATCATGTACTGACACATTGTCTTTTTGTGCATAAGAATGACATTGTATATGTATCATTTAGGACAGAGTAGGCCTAAAGTAAGCATACCTCTTCAATGAATCCTTAATACTTTTAATAAAGTTGTCCTCATATGTCACCATGACTATGTTTGTTATTCTTGTTCAAAGCTCACCAAGTGCCTTGATGAAGGATGCCCTTGTCATTTGCTAGCTGTTACACGCAATATAATTATTTACTCAGGCTCCTATCCAAATGCTATTCAGTCACCCCAATGCCATCTTTATTAACGACAAGTTGTCACAAGTATCAAACACATACAGTAAAATGTTACATACACATCTGGGTTCCATGGGGTTGGGGGATGGGGAAAAATCCCCTGCTGAATCCCTGCTCACTAAAAAAGAAAGAAAACAAGCAGGATTCATCTGCTTCAGACAAAGAGTGTGGGATGGTTTAAGATGAGGTGTGCATACAGAGGAATCAGAAATTAATAATAGCCACAAGCGAGCTGCCTCTGTGGTGAACAAAACAAAAAGTCAAGTGATTTAGCTGAGCCTGTAGAGGAAGGAATAAGAAATGTAGGTGCTGTATAGTTTTTACTGTAAAATAGCAACTGAATGCTCAAAAGAACAAGCACTCTTGGTTGATCACTTATTACAAATCTGTTGTTATACATAAAACAACATAAACCCAAGGACTATATCAAGTTGCAAGGGTTTGATTAAGCATCACAATTTGCCAAGTTTGCATTCGTACTTTAATACATTTTTATATAAACAAAATACATTAAAAAACATAACTTCATATTAAAAGCTATAAACACACAAAGTGTATTCTATAATGTTGTATAAATTATAGTAGAATTTAATAAATTATTATAGAGAAAGAAAGGCATCAATCTACTAAATCCAGAGGATACAATTTCTGCCATTTTATTTAAGCTGCGTAATATTTATGACCTTTTTTGTTGTTGTTGTTGTTTTTTCAGTTAGTTGACACAATTTGTCCAAGAGCATAAATATATTCCTGGAAGCATTTTCAGATTATTCAGATTATTATGCAAAAATATTTTTAAAAGTTTTTAATTTAACAGATTTTAATTGATGTATCAGTTGATGAGCAAATAAGATATTTCTTGAGCTATATTCCTTATATTCACTGGCTAATATTTAAGAATAAATCTTTACTTTTTGCACATTTTATTGACCACAAAATCAAGTCTTGCCATGGCCATCCCAGTTCACTGACTTGAACCCCACAGAAAACCTGTGTGGTGAACTGAAGTGGAGAGTCCATCAGCGTGGACCTCAAAATTTGAAGAATATGGAGAGATCCTGTATGAAGGAATGGTCTCAGATTCCTCACCATGTATTCTCTAACCTCATCAGGCATTATAAGAGAAGACTCAGAGGTGTTATATTGGCAAAGTGAGGTAGCACAAAGTATTGACAAAGTTTGTGACAATCATTTTTGCATACCTACAGTATATTTAACATTAAAAAAAACCTCTGTTGTGTTTGCAATTGTTTGACATCCATGACAGCAGAGAATTTTTGTGAATTTACTGAACAAAAGATCAATAGGTTAAACAATAATTTTTTTTTAATTTTCACAGCCTTCTTTGCTCATATTTACCAAGGGTGCCAATATTATTGGAGGGCACTGTATAATAATTAAATGTAGATATCTTTAAAAATAAAAAGTGATGGGGCGAGAGAGCGTGTGAGAGAGATTGCTTCATCTGCTTCACACGCAAAATTGGAACGCACGCACGCACGCACACACACACACACACACACACACACACACACACACAGAGCGGGTCTATTGAAGACTGATGGTAAGAAGATAAAGTAGCTTTAACAGCTCCCAGATGCTGGTGGCTCCTTGGTGGTGGGCAGGTATTCTGCTGACATCACACATCACGAGCCGCAAGCATTCAGTGTGACAAGTTTGAAACACATTGTGCACTTGAATTGCCAGATGCACATGCCCTTTTTTAAGGCATTTGATTTAAGGATAAAAAAAAAGCAACCCCCCTCCTTGCTTTAAAAGAAAATAAGGACATCAATTCACAACATGTCTTAATTGAATTTATGTAATAATAATAGACTTGCTTGGCTTGCTTTTCTTTCTCCTCAATGCAACCTTGACCTCCATAACCTTTCTAATCTTCAACCCCAATGAACTCTGATCTTTACAGCACGTTTTAACGTGTGTTACTAACGCATAGAACCATCCAGGCCTCCATGATGTGCCTTGAGCCGGCAGATGTCATGCACGTTTTGAGTGGATGAGCAGACCGTGGAGGGATAATAATGACTGGTGGAGCACCTGCAACAAAGCTGACTACAAAGGGCCCTTCAGCGGTGGTGCTTCCTCCCCCCAAGCCCTTCCGCCCCTCCTGTGACCCTGCTGGAATCCTGCGCCATCTTGGAAAAAGATTTGCTCTCCATCAGACACCACTCTCCAGAGTGTGTTTAAAAGTGTGGCCTTTTGCAAATTGGACATCCAGTGAGGTGACATGCAGGGTGAAGCGATAGACGCCACACCACACCTGCATATAAATCCAGTCAGGTTCTTCTTTTATGAGGTTGACATAAAGGTCAGAAATAAACAGTATATACTGACCTGGCCAGGCAAGATGAAAAAGCGGACAAAGGCAGACAATTGGCCCCAGAGGGATGCTTTAGAGACCTCTTGACCAGGTTTACACTGAGAAAGATGCAGTGAGTTCACATTGTTGGGTGACTTTGTGTCTTCGGTTTCTTCATTTTCAAAAACAAGAAGACATATATAGCTTGTTTTATGAGTTAATAAAAGCCATTTTTCCTTTTCAGCGTCACTCTTTCACTCTCAGCGTCACTCACAAAACAACAAAGGCAGACCTTTTTGTGATGTCAATTCCACATTTGCAATTTAAGTTAGGTCTTTCAGCAGCCTGTTCTAATTCACCCTTCATCTGCTATTTAAAATTATATATAGGTATCCTAAGGTGGCTCGCTCTTTCACCAATCATCAGATACTTAGAGGTAGAATGTTATGGCTGTCCTATTTTGAAGTTGCCTTCAATTCCTGTTTGTGCCTATATCTTCATTTAAATGTGAAAAGACGCATAAAGTAAGCTATCCACCTGGCACACAGCATCAACCGCACCTGTGGTGTAAAACAAACAAGGCGCATTGACAGACGTCGCATGTAAAACTATATATAACGTGCCTTTTGTTGGCTCACACCTGCAATAGACTGGATATTAGTCAAACTATATGGAAGTCCCAGGAATCTGTCTTAAATATAGCCATGGCTGCTGAGCAAAAACACACACCTTGTGATAGAATACCAACACTGTTGTTCTAAAGGGATAAAGTTATACAGTATGTCTACTAAACGTGCACTAGGAAACTTTTGATAAAAAATATAATAATTATAACAATAACAACAACAACAACAACAACAACAACAACAACAAGAATTATTGTTGTTGTTGTTTTTACTATATTATTGTTATGGCGTTATATTATTATTATTATTGTTGTTGTTGTTATTATTGTTATTATTATTATTGTTGTTGTTATATTTATCATCATCACCATTATTATTATTATATACATATTATTGTTATTATTATTAGTAGTAGTAGTAATAGTACTAGCAGTTGATGTTACAGAACCACTAGTAATCCATCCATCCATCCATCATCAACCGCTTATTCCTTCTTCGGGCTTGTGGGGAACCTGGAGCCTATCCCAGGAAGCATTGGGCACAAGGCAGGGTACACCCTGGACAGGGTGCCAGTCCATCGCAGGGCACAATCACATACACACTCACACACCCTTTTATACACTATGGACAATTTAGACACGCCAATCAACCTACCATGCATGTCTTTGTACTGGGGGAGGAAACCGGAGTACCCGGAGGAAACCCCCGCAAACTCCGCACACACATGGCCGGGACCACTAGTAATATAAATGATAATTCTATTTTTAGATTTTCAAAATGATTTATTGCCAGTTCTATTCGTGTCTTCCCATACAATCTTTTTTATTTTTTTAACATTTGATATAACTAGAAGTGATTTGTAATTGGCCTTTAAAATGGTTATCTGTATTGACTATTGCCTAATTATTCATTCTTAATGGGCCTTTAATTGGGACATGCGTGTGATTGATCTTTGAATAATTTCATAGAGGTAAGCCTGAAGAGACATTGGTTTTAAGGCAAACTTACTCTGCAACCACTGACATTTTCCCTATCAAATGAACGCTAGAAAAGCCAATGCATTAAGTGTGGTGAAAGCGACCACTAAGGTTAATTATGGGGTTTTATTTGGTTGCATTTACATTAGGGTTCTTTGCACACATCCTTTCTGAAAATGCTAAGAAAGGAGAGGATTGTTGAGGAAAGGAAGTTCGGACAGGACTGAAACCATGCGTTTTGTATATCTGCGTAAAGGCTATTCAAATCCTAATGGGTGCATTGTGATCCAGTGCAGAGCTCACATTGTGTAGGCTAACAAGATACTTTTGACGCTGAACATTTTAGCTTCCACTGTTAAATGAGCCAACAAAGCCTTGTGTGATTTACTGTGCTGTATGTAATAAATAGGACTTTCTATTTCATCAGATGTCAGACTGTACTTAGACTAATAACTAATCTATATGTAGCCTGTATGGTGAATAATTAATTAAGTAAGTAGACTAGGGCAACTCAAGGCATGGCGGTTATTTATGTTTCGGTATAATTAATCGTTTTTACTGATTTCACAAGCAAATCTATTCATAATTAATAATGTATACTATAATATTATCGTACAACAATAATATTTTTAAAATCAGGGATCTCATAACAAATATTTACATTTATGTAGGCCTATTTGTATATTGCAAATGATTATCGACAGTCCTCGTTATGTTCATGTATATAGACATTATTTATTATATTATTATATGTTTATTATTTATTACATTATTTATACACCAAATTGTTTTTGATTTACTAAGGTTTGGGTTAAATACATTCAATTCAAGTCACAAATTAAACTAACTAATAATAATAAAACCTCAATAATGAATATAATTCCCTTGATAATAATGGATTGTGATCTCCATCAATGTAACTAAATAATAATAATAATAATAATAATAATAATAATAATAATAATAATAATAATAATAATAATAATAATAATGGACCCCTTTGCTATGTTTTCTAGAACCCTGAACCCTACTTTAAGAACCACTGATGTAAGACATACTGTACATATATTGTGTTAATCTCTCTCTCTCTCTCTCTCTCTCAGTGTACGGGTGTGTGTGTGTGTGTGTGTGTGTGTGTGTGTGTGTGTGTGTGTGTGTGTGTGTGTGTGTGTGTGTGTGTGTGTTACATCATTTGAAGCGTGTGTCATGCAGGCTATCACAACAGCATTGTTTATTTAAGTCATTTATTTATTCTTGAGGTCTGAGTGAGAAACTCCGTAAGAGAAACGACCAAAAACATAATCTATCATTCCAACACTGAGCTGGCAATCAACAACATGCCTCACCTGATAGCATCAGCCAGGTGTCCTTTACACACACACACACACACACACACACACTCACACACAAATCTGCAAGGCAAATTATGTTTTGGGAATGTGTGTTAGTAAACACATTCGTGGAGGAAAATATTGAGTCAGCAAACTGATGTGTTGTGGCTTATTTATTTATTTATTTATTTATTTATTTACAAAGCAACCAATTATTTAAACCTTACAGTTTGCATGGCGTCATTTTTTAAATATTTTAATATTAGTGCATGGTTCAGTGAAAAAAAACAGATTAAAACTATTATTATAATATGTATGTTTAAACATCCCATGGTATATTCAAAAGCAAGATTTTATTGTTTACATTTCTTACAAATATACATTGCTCGGTTTACGGACATAAACCGAAAGACGAGTCTACAAACGCTGTCGCCATGGTGATTTGTTAGGCAGAGTCGCCACCGTGTGGCAGAAAAATGGTAATGCACAAGAACTCCCGTTAAAGTTTGCATTTCGGCTCTGAGACAAAGTCCTTCTGCACAAACCGTCTGTCTCAGATAGATATCCCGATCATCAAATACATGCGCGCAATGCGTTCTGCAAACAAGCTGTATGAAATAAATTCAATTAAAAAATATTTTCAGAAATGACTAATCCCGAGTACTGAAATATTCCGCACAAAATTCAAAGATTTGTAAGTCAAAGATTTAGATTTAATCACGCATGGGCTATTTATCAGATAGCACTGTATCGATTGGCCTATAGCAATATAAAATCAACATAAACGTTAATAGACTGTATTACCCTGCTGAAAAAAAGGAACCCTTAAAGATTTTGTAATGGTTTTAATGGTTATAATGGGAATTGTATTGGGTTTGAATGGAAACTGCAATGGTCCCCGGGGGCTCTATTGGTAATTTGTTGCCTTCTATTGGTAGTATGTTATGTCTAGCGGATACCATTAAGGACAAATAATGGTAATAGTTTCAATGGTTAGCCAAGGGCTTGTAATCGTAGTAGTAGTAGAAACTATTCGACTTATATATATATATATATTTCCCAACAGGATAATCAATTTATTAATTCATTAATTCATAAAATCACTGTATTATCAATGTTATGACCTTATCACCTCTACAAGCTCCATCTCGCCTGTTTACAGTGTGAATATAGCTTAATTCCATTTCTCGTGGTGCTATTCATGAGTTTGTCCTCACTCTGTCTCTAGCGTGCATTCAACCTCGGATTAAATAACCGTCAATACAACGGTCCAGCAAATGAATGCGGAATGATGACCGTCGCGTATCATTTAAACGCGGAACTTGGTTCCTGTCGGGTGTGAATTCCAGCACTTTCCGCGGAGCAGTCAGAGAAAGTCTCCGTGAGAAGAAAGTCCCGCCCCAAACTACACAAACCATGACGTGTTGTGCTTTTCGACCAATCACAGAGCAATACAGCTCGCATTTCCTGTCCTGTTACCAAATCAGAAATAGAAACATATTAAAAAAATAATAAAACTTCAACATGTCAGGGGGAAAAAAAGAAAAAGAAAAGAAAAAAAAAGAAAAAAAAAAACACCAGAAGGGGGATATGAACTAATAGGAGTCATGTTTATTGACGCTGAAATAATGCACTAGGTTCAGTTATTGAATTTTGACTCTCGGTAGGTAAATGAGTCTCCTACTCTTTCTCTTTGGCTATAAGAAAACAGCACGCATACGATGCTAGTCAGCTATCAGGCTTGTATGCTAACATAACCGTCCAGACGCAGCGAGAAGCAGCTCCACGCCTAGCTTTAGCTTGTTGCTACTTCTACTAGCGGCTATAATGGAACCCGAGCTATGTAGCTAGCAGTGTGTGTGTCAGAACTTTGGCAAGAATGTGGCCTTTTTCTCTGTACACCCATTATAAATAGGAGAGCGGTTGTTATATTTTAAGACACATGACTGTTTTTTTGGTTGCATTTCAAGCGCTATATCATATATGTACACACACATACACAGATAACGTTTTCGAAACTTTTTTTTGTGTGTGCCAGATTTCACCAAACTGCAATGGCGTTAAAGCAGGAGCTCAGTGTGGGGCGGGGAAGCCATGATCAGCTCTGTCCGATAATAACACCCCGCTTCTCGCTGCGGTAACGGGCTCCTGCTACAGCTAGGAACAAAGTGACGGGGATTAGTCTGAAACAAAAAGTAACACGTGTATGCGTTCGACAAAGTTTCCGTTAACGTGCGTGTTATGTTGGACAGAGAGAGGGGGAAAACAACAACATACACATGGTCACGCGGCAACTCCTCTGAGTAAACATGCAGGTTCATTTTCCACACATGAGCTTTTATATAAAAAATAATACTATACTTTACTTTCTTTTCGAGAGAGAAAAAAGAAATCTTCGTAGTTGCCACACGTATTACAGACGCATATGAATGCGATCATGTGAAGCGTAACACTGAGCAACGTTAGATGATGATGATTATTATTATTATTATTATATGTATATATGTTTGATCTAGTTATAACAGCCTAGACTTATTGTATGGTCTCCTACAGCAGTGTGGTGTCTGTGATTTATTTACAATCCACCAAGTTCTCTTTATTTTTTATTCTTATACATATAGATCTTCTAATATGTGCTTTTTTTGTTTTGTTTTTTGTCCTGTTTGTTCAGTCACTTGAATCAAGTAGGTTTAACCAGACCTCAATAGCATAACAAAACAATAGGCCATTAATAATGTTCCCTAATATGTTCTGTCGGTGGACATTTCAGGAATAATAGGCTATAGGGCTCTAATCAACGGACAGATATTATTTATTGTATTTAAATCATGTTCATGAGGCAGTCTGTGGAGTTTATTTTGCAGTACAAGGTGACCCTGGCTACAAAACGTTTGCGAACCCATATGCCCATAGAGATGCTAGACAGTCTGGAGAATGTGGGATTGCTGATCTGGTATTTTCGTCTGTTGTAAATGGCTCGAAAGTTAGAATTACAGACTGTCATTACTAGGGGTCTAATGATCCAACAATTGAGAGGATTGAAACGAATCAATGCAATAGTCGACAACTGATTAACAGCGTTAAGAATTGATTACCTGGCTGTGATTACCGTCACAGATATTCTACTGGTTTCCACTACAAATACCATTACAAACTATCAGCCAATTAAAATTACCATTATTGGTCCTTAATGGTATCCACTAGACATTACATGCCACCAATAGAAGGCAGCAAACTACCAGTAGAGACCCACATGGAGCATTACAGCTTCCATTAAAACCAACAAAATTCCCAGTATAGCTATTAATACCATTACAAATTCAATGAGGAGTTCTATAGTTTTTTTTTTCAGCAGGGTATAAATAGATTACTATTGAAAAAGTACAAGCAGTTGGTGTGTAAAAAAGAAATCATATTTTCAAACTATTTTCAAATTGAATAGACTAGCAAAGTGATTTGTCTGTATTGTATCATATTGTCGCAGATTCTGTGATATCGTCAAATATTGAATTGTTGCCTTAGGAATTGAAATCTTATTATATCATTTGGAAACCTGAGGTTTACATGCCTAGTTGTTACGCCTGCATTTAAACACAAATAAAATATTGTTCAAGTTGTCTTCAAGATTATATGGTGACAATATAGCCTACAAATGCAAGAGTTTATACAACCCCAATTCTGAGTTGGGACAGTATGGAAAATGCAAAAACAAACAAAAAGAGTCATTTTGAATTTCAGTTCACCTAGTACTATATTGAAAACACATTATTAGCACATTACTTGATATTTCACTTTGTAAATTTGATTTATTTTTGAAAATATATATATGCTCACTTCAAATATGATAACATTTTCTTTAATAACATTATTAAGCGTTTGGGCGCTGAAGACATCAGTTGGTTAAGTTAAGGAAGAGGAATTTTCCCCATTCGTCCATTAATGCTTTTCTTCAGCTGCACCACTGTATGGGGAATTCGTTGCCTTATTTTGCTGTTCATAACTCTCCACACATTCTCAATCGGAGACGAGTCAGGACTGCAGGCGGGCCATGCTAAAACCTGCACTCTCTGCTTACACCATGCGCTTGTAATCCAGGCAGAATGTGGTTTGCTGTTGTCCTGCTCTGGATGGCAGCATATGTTGCTCCAATATGTGTACATATCTTTCTGCATTAATGTTGCCCTCACAGATGTGCAAGTTACCCATGCCATGGGCACTGACACACCCCCATACCATGACAGATGTGGACCTGATGCTGATAAAAGCTTGGATGGTACTTTTTCTCTTTGGCCCAAAGAACACGATGACTGTTTTGTCCAAAAACTATTTGAAATGTTGACTCGTCGATTCGACTGTGCTATTGTCCATCTCAGATGAGACAGAGTCCAGAGAAGTCTGTGATACTTCTGGACAGTGTTGATGTATTACTTCTTCTTTGCATAGTAAAGCCTTAACTTGCATCTGTGGATGCAGCGGCGAATGGTGTTGACTGTCAAAAGTTTACCAAAGTATTCCTGAGCCCATGACAGGATATCCACTACAGACTCATAACGGTTTTTATAACAGTGACGTCTATAACAGGGATCGGAGAAAGCGTGTGCTTTCAGAAGTTGTTTTCGGCCTTGCCCTTTACGCACCACGATTTGACCGGATTTCTTAAATCTTTTAATTATATTGTGCACTGTAGAAGGTGGTATTCCCAAAATCCTACCGATTTGTCTTTGGGGAATGTTGTTCTCAAAGTGCTGGGTTATTCGCTGATGATGTCAGATTGGCGAGCCTCGACCCATCCTTGCTTTTGAAGGACTAGGACTTTTTGGAGGCTCCTTATATACTATGATTAGACGATTGCCTCACCTGTTTCACATCACCTTCTTATCTTAACTTCTTACATTGCTATTATTAGGGGGCGCACAGTGGCTTAGATTGGAGTGTCTAAAGTGTCCGTAGTGTATGAATGGGTATGTGAGTGTGTATGTGATTGTGCCCTGGACTGGCACCCTGTCCAGGGTTTACCCTGCCTTGTGCCTTGTGAAGATAAATGTTTATCTTCAAAAACTATGAAGTTGATTAAGTAATACATCAAATACGTTTTTTTGTTTAAAGTCAAAGTACATTTACAAATCACTCCTCTTTGTTTATTATTAGTGTTTTCCATACTGTCACAACTTTTTCACAATTGTGGTTGTACAACAACGCTGTTGAATTCTTGATTCTGATTGGCTGACAGACGTTCTGAGGGGTGCAATTATTTTTCAGTAACTGCACAGCTAAAGTAGTTCCAGTCAGGTCATGACCGCATTACAGTACCACATCACTTTGCCAAGTTACCTGAAATAACCACCTGCATGACCACCTCACGGTGTGCATTATTCTCTAATAATTCAACGGCCCATCGTCAATTATTCCTTACTTAGAACATTAAAATAAAATAATGCAAATTTCGAACTGAGTGCTAGCGGAACATTAACCAATAATCTAGCAGTGTTTCAGTCATGTGCTCTAAATTGACCTTACCCTCCCTGTCTGTGGGACTGTGAGTCTCGTTACTCACCCTGAAAAGCTTGACTTTCACTTTGAAATCTTCTTAGGGTAATCGCCATGTTCAGTTCATATAGCATTTAACTACAGATTTCTTAATGATTTGTCCATGTATTCTTGTGTACAGTGAGTGTATAGCGTATTTACATAGAAGCTGGCCTCCGTTAAGCCTTAGTTTTTTTAACAGCATAAAACTTGGCTGAAGTTCTAAAATGAAACATCAAATTTTTATATGATTGGAAATATGTCTGGGTCTTCTTATTCTGTGTAACAAAATGTAATAAAAAGTTTAAAATGGACTACTCTATGAAACAAAAAGATAAAATATGACAAATATAAATATGATGTAAATATGAAGCAATAAGGTGATTTATTTATTATTATTATTTTTTTTACATTTTATGTGTCTGTTTCTAATAAGTGTTATCATACTTGCTTTTTCTTTTTAAAGAAAGGACACAGATACCGTTAGTGTTTGAAGTGATATTTCTGAAGTTTGAAACTACATTAAAATGAATTAAAATGTGAATTGCTTTATAAACCCCATCATATGAAAGTATTTATAATCTATATCTCAGCCACTATTAACATTAATCCAAAGAGGATAGGGTGAAGCCGGATTTACAAAACGGTTTTAAAAATGTCATTTAAAATAACTTGGTTTATGGCATCACCTTCAATTCCACTTCAGAGCACACCCTGGTTATTGCAAACTATGTGTCTATCATGTATATTACATGTGAATAACATGTGTCTGTATTTTTTTTCCATCCTGTTCATAGCTTCTCACTTGACAAATGTCCACCCCAACTGATCCATCAGTCGGAATGTCCCACCCTGGTCCTTCCCCTGGTGCTGGCCTTTCTCCTGGGCCAATTTTAGGCCCCAGTCCCGGGCCAGGCCCCTCTCCAGGCTCTGTCCATAGCATGATGGGCCCGAGCCCAGGACCTCCTAGTGTACCTCATGGCATGCAGAGCCAGGGGTCAGGAGAATATCCTCAGGAAGGGCGTGCATCCCATGCACAAGGTAGGCAGATGAATTTTTGAATAGTCATAGGAGTAAAATATATCTTGACTCTGTTTATTTTCTGACTCATTTCAGCCCATGGAAGGAATGCATGAGAAGGGCATGGGAGACGAAATCCACTATGGGCAGATCAAAGGTGTTGGCATGAGATCCCTGCACAGTGGCATGGGCCCACCTCAGAGTCCAATGGATCAGCACAGCCAAGGTTTGTTTTAGTGGCAATATGCACTCACAGGGCAGCTTTAAAAAGAAAGCTGTACCTCTGCTCATTAATACAATGATCTAATCAGCAAATAATGTAGCATACAGATACAGGTCATGAGCTTCATTTGACTGAACTGTCTTTGTCCATGGCATGGTTGCTCTTCCAGACAGGCTGCTTTGTCTCTATTTTTCATAAAAATGGTGCAAAAAACAACAAACATCCACACAAATGGTTACACCTTGTTGATGAGAGAGGTCAGAGAAAAATTATCAGACTGGTTCAATCTGACAGGACGGCTCCAGTAACTCAAATGACCACTCCTTACAACTGTGGTGAAAATAGCATCTCAGAACACTTGTCGGACCTTGAGGGGGCTGGGCTACAACAGCAGAAGACCACATCAGGTTCCACTCCTGTCAGTCAAGAACAGGAATCTAGGCTACTTTAGCTCACCCAAACTGTACAGTTAAAGTTGGGAAAGAATGTAACCCATATAATTAATCTCTTAAACTCCAGACTTACATTCCTCACCCTTCTAACTACAAACCTTCCCTATTAGTTTATTTTAATTTCATCAAGTATTTATAATATATAACCCTAGAGGAATTCATCATGCTCAGGTCCAGATTATGTGCCTAGAACTATGAGGGCCAGGAAATATTACATTAATTCATTGTCTGCACCATTCCTCATTGTTAAGAGCAGAAATGATTCATAATCAGTTTCATTAAACTGTAAGCGTTTTAAAATATATATATATGTATGTATGTATGTATGTATGTATGTATGTATGTATGTATGTATATATATATGTGTATGTATATATATATAATAAATGTATGTATGTATAATATTTATTTCTGTGTTAGTGGAGTCATCAGATGTACCATGTCACTGGAAATCAATAATTGGGACTATGATAAAGATGTAGAAATCTGACCCATGCACACACACCATAGCAGTCGCAGATCTCACACATCGATCTAGCCAACATTGATATACATGCATAAATTACACCTCAACATAATCATATGCAGCTCGATTGCTAATCGGGATCACATCGTCTTTGATCACAGTTAAAGCATGGCCTTCGTATTCTACCTTTTAAGTGAGAATATTTCTTCAGATGCTGAATGTAGTCAGTACGTGCGATACTGGCTAAACAACATTATTTAATAATAATAATAAATTTAATTTTATTGAGCGCCTTTAAAAGTATCTTCTTAAAGCGCTGTATACAAAATAAACAGTACACAGAGAGAAAAAAAGGAATATGTAATGAGTATGTCTAATAAGTAATGTCTGTTAATTACGTAAGGACAGTTGTGTCAAGTGACCTTGCGATGAATCTGCTTATCACATGGCGAAAGTGTGGAGATTAAATAAAGCATCACAGAGACGAGGTGTTGTCTTACAACACTGACGAGTTTTAATCACACTGGAGTTTCTCAGCAAATAAGGTTATAAGGTTATTATTTTGAATTTATGAGACATAAGTTCTGATGTATTTGTGCTATATTGGGTATATCTGACCTCGCATCACTGTCCTTCAGGGAAAGTATACCTTGGCCACGATCTTTCACACATACCATCTAAAATTCTTTACTAGTCTGCTTTTGAACAGACAACTACAGCTCTTTTGTCATTGCTTGGGGGCCTTTTTGAGTAATTTATTTTGATAATCAGCAGGCAACATGTACCCGATTGTCAGTTAAACAAAATTTGTGACACTTACCAAGCAACATTTTTTTCATGATCTTCTCTTAGCTAGGAACTGCTGTGGATTATAATAATTATAATAGTTGTAGTCTTAGGAAACACCCCTGAGCGCTCCCTCTTCACTACTAGTAATACTGCTAGCAGTAATATCTCTAATGTTGAAATTGCTTTGCCTTTAACATGACAATCAGAATGATCTGGATAGTAATTCTTTTTTTTTTAATCTAAACCTTTTCTAGGATACATGTCACCTCACCCTTCCCCAATGGCTAGCTCTGGACCTGAGCACGTTTCAAGCCCCATTTCTGGAGGGGGTCCTACCCCACCTCAGATGTCCCAGGCTCAGCCAGGCCCCATGATGCCAATGGAACCTCAGACAATGGGACAGCAGGGCCGTGGCCACTCGGCCTTCAGCCCTGTTCAACTGCAGCAGCTCCGTGCTCAGATACTTGCTTACAAGATCTTGGGCCGTGGACAGCCTCTGCCCGAGAACCTGCAACTGGCTGTGCAGGGCAAGAGGAGCCTTCCAACCATGCAACAGCAGCAACCTGTTAACACTGGACCTTACAACAGGCCTCCAGGTGTGTACAGGTATTTCTAATACAGAGGTGTAGTAAGAAACCACAGTACAACCCACTTGTAGCCATGTATATCAGTTACCTTTTAACATTGTGAAACCATACGTAGAAATGAATTCTTTTCATATAATGGAACAGTATGAGTCAGTATATAATTAATTTATGCCTTTGCTTTCAATTACTGTGTATTATAAAGTAGTAATTCATGTTCTATGAGTTTACCATCTAAGATTTTTCAACCTTTGTCTAGCATTTGATAACATTAATCACTATCATAGCAAATCACAGGTTTTTTTTTTTTTTTTTTTTTTTTTTTTATAAAAAATTTTTTTTTTTTAAAATTAATTAAGTTTTTTTTTTTTTTTTTTTTTTTTTTTTTTTTTTTTAAAAAAAATTTTTTTTTTTTTTTTTTTTTTTTTTTTTTTGGTGTGTTTTGTTTTTTGGGGGGGGAACAACCCCCAAAAAAAAAAAATATTTTTTTTTTTTTAAATATGTTAACAATTTTTTTTTTTTTATTTTTTTGTTGTTGTGGTGTGGTTTGTTTTCCTTTTGTTCCTTTTTTTTGTAAACATGCATTGGAGAGTAAATACTAAAGTTATGTCCCAAATGACGCACTGTACACTTACACTGTGTGATTTACTGTCTAGTGTATGACATTTTAGAAGGGTAGTATCATTTCAATTGGAACACTAGAGTTTTTTTTTACTATCCAAAAGTATAAGCCGCTTACCAGTCGATGGCGCATGATGTCCTATGCACATAATGTGATGCCGCTAGCTTTAGCAGAATACCCAGAGTCAACGACAATGACTTTCTTCACTTTACTGTTTATGTCAACGTTACCTTTTATGCCCAACATGACCTCAGTCACCATCAGACGGAGGCGTAATCATCAAGTACCAGCGGAAATAAATGTGTGACCCAAGTCCTCTAAGGCATGAGAGCATTTTATACTAAACACTGTGAAGAAGACTGTAACCTGTAAACTTTACAAAGCGGAGCTTGTGTGGGACGGAAGCACAACAGTGATGCATGAGCACAAACTCATATTTATATCCAAAATGCTCCACTGTTCAAGGAGTTTGGGAAACTGGTGCGAGTTGCTTAAAAGGTTCAGTTTAAATCAAGTTTATTGTCATTAAATGCTGTATTTGCAAGATGCAGTGTAAATTCTGCCCTTTATTATAACGGAAGTGATCTCTAAGTGATCTATTAGTAACGAGGCTGAGTTGCTCATCACTCGTCGTAGGGTGCGATAATAAACAGTGAGAGTGCAGGTAACATCTGTAATGTCCAATTAAAAAACACTACGATCAAAATACACATAAGTAAAACAGTATGCTAAAGGCAGCGAGTAACAGAAACCGTAATGTGCAGTGAAAGTGAGATTTTATTATTAATTTAGGACTGTAGTTTTATTCAGTGTTCTTTTGTGCATCCCAATATATATATATACATACAAAAAATCGGCCAATTAATCGATTATGAAAATAAGTCAAATGTCTGAAATAGGTTTTTCAAAAGTAGTTTCCAGAAGGCGTAGACTGTTAGTTGCAGAGGCATCCCAGTCAACTAGTTTTAGAGATACATGTACTACTTTTTTGGTAAAGTCTGGGTTTTGAAGCACATTTAACTGACTAAGCAGTTGTAAATATATACTATTGATGCCGTGTACACTCAGTGCCTGCCAGCTTTGATTAACATGTAATCCAATTAATTGTGGTATAAGATGTGTATAATTTGACAGTGTGTTGCAAATTAATTTTATTACATGGGATTCATTGGGTGTATAAGTCCTACATTAAATCTCCATCACATTATCTGGAGATTTTTGAATAATATGTGTTGTTCAAAAATAATTGGATTTTGGATAATTGGAATAATTGAAGTCCAGAATGAGGTTTTATTTATTACAGTCACCTTAAAGGACACCAACTAGGTGGTACTGTACTATACCTGCGTGAAGTTGGCCCCCCCACCAACGCAAAACGTCAGCAAAATAGTCTCAATCGTTTGTGCTTCGTTTGTGCTGGTTTGTGCCGTTAAAATTTTCGTTTGTGCTGCTTCGGTTCCGGAGATATTAAAGGAATATTCAAAGGTCATTCTGGGGTCACCCAGCCCCCCACATGCTCCAAATTCACCCGAATGGTTCTCAATCGTTTGTGCTTCGCGTTTGTGCTGGTTTGTGCCGTTAAAAGTTTCGCGGTTGCTTTGTTTAAGATATTAGACATTTAATTGTGGCGCGGTGACGTCACCAGCCCCCCCATTGCTCCAAGTTAACTCAAAATAGTCTCAATCGTTGTTTTTTGTGTCTTTGATTTGGAGATATTAAAATAATATTTATAGGTCATTCTGGGGTCACCCAGCCCCCCACATGCTCGAATTAACCCAAAATGGTCTCAATCGTTATTCCGAAACGAAAGCAGCACAAACGAAATTTTTAACAGCACAAACCAGCACAAACGAGGCTATTGATAATTATTATATCTTAAAAACGAAAGCAGCACAAACGTAAACTTTTAACGGCACAAACCAGCACAAACGGCAACAAACGATTGAGACCATTTTGGGTTAATTTGGAGCATGTGGGGGCTGGGGTGACCCCAGAATGACCTTTGAATATTCCTTTAATATCTCCGGAACCGAAGCAGCACAAACGAAAATTTTAACGGCACAAACCAGCACAAACGAAGCACAAACGATTGAGACTATTTTGCTGACGTTTTGCGTTGGTGGGGGGGCCAACTTCACGCAGGTCTGTACTATTGGGTACTTTGCGTACTAGCACTAATATCCAAGGTTAAATAATATCGTATTTGAATACACTCATGGAAGAATTGGTGAATTCTTTTTAAAATTCACCATCTCAATGAGATGTACTTTTTACTTTTACTTTCCCATCTTTGATTGTGCTTGGTTCACAGGTATGTCTGGGCCCCATGGAAGCCCTGCATCTGGCCTATGTTCCACTCCGGGCGTGCAGACACACGCTCCAAGCCCTGGGGCAAAACCATGGACAGAAGGTGAATCTGGGATGCTCTTCAATCTTACACACACTTCCTTTGAACTGAGACTTTGCTCTCCCATTGGAATTCTCTTTGTTTACTGCTGTTTGATGTTGCCTTGTGTCATACCTGATATTGTTTGGAACAACCCTTTAAAATGCATGCAGTGCTTTAAACTTGCTTCCTATATCTTTACAATAGTTTTGAGAAACTTGTAATATCTGGCCAACCCCCTAGTTTAGCCTAGTCTAGTGCTTCACTCCTGTGAAATTGGTAGCAAAGATTTCAGTGCAGAAAATCAATTGACCTGAAGAAGTAAGTTCAAGTCAAAATTCTAGATGCTTCTGACCAATTTAGTACCAATTTAGTATTAAGTAGTACCAACACGTATTTCTGAGGTCAAGGTCCTGAGATCTCCAGTGATCCCCAAAGTGGTCCTTGTGCCAGCCCCTAGCAACATTTAAGGGACACACATAGTTTGCATGTACAGTTAGTCATTGTGATAACGATAGCCCAGTGATGCTAAGTACCAAGGTAAGAATACTAAACTCAAGCAGGGGTCATCAACTGGTGGAATGCAGTCTGGTTATAGAGTCTGCAAAATATTTTAGCAGAGCAAATTGTAAACTTGGAGAAAAAAAAAACACTAGCAAAACTGATAAACACATGGAAAAAAATAATAGTGATTAAGCAACTCTATTTTTCTAAACATGAACCTGTAGCAGATCCTCTGTCGTGTCTTATTTCAGCACATGCATAATGGTTAGGATTTTGCTGCAGGCAGCTTGGACCAGTGCTTTAGGATTAGAGACATTAGGTCAGAGAGCAGAGAGTTTTCACATAGTTTTCACATAGATTTGTTTCCTTTTACTTATAAGACTTTCTGGTCTGATTAGTGAACTGACGACATGGCATGTTTAAAAAAAACACTGACGATGAAAATGTTTTAAAGACATATGGACGTTTGTTGTCAAATTCAGAACAGGTGTCTCTTCTGTAAAGATTTCATAGCATGAGTCAAATGCCACTATGCAACAAAACACAACCACATAAATTGTATTATTTATAAGCATAAACTAATCATAAATTGGTTAGCAAAACCAATGGTAATATAACTGTTGTTGCTATTCAGTCATGTTAGTTGCTTATGTGGACCTTTTGTATTCAAAGGATTTTATGGAACTGGATCTTTACAAAGTTTACAACTTTACAAAGCAAACTGAATACCTCTGGACTGGAGACCAATGGTGATTTGTTAAAGAAAGAAGGAGCAATGACAATATCAAAGCCAAATTCATAAATACTAAATAAGACATTCAGAAAAACTAAAATTGAAACAAAAGACAATCAGCTGGAAAATAAATGCAGGGAAAAGCTTTCTGTTGAAGAAATACAGTAGTGTGTTTTGTTTGGACTGGAGGTCGGAGCTCCTTCTGTCACTAAGGAGTCGGGACACTAAAGCAACATCCTGTTTCCTTACGCGCATCTTAAAAGGAAAGTTGAACTCTTGCAGTTGCATTCAGTTCTGAGGGTTCAGTCTTGGTTTTATTCAGACCACAGAATCTTGTTTTTCTGACCTGATGTCCTTAAAGTGCCTGTTGGCAACATAAAAGCAAGGCTTTCTTTTTGCGAGTCTACTATAAAAGCTTGAATGGTGGAGTGCTGCGGAGATGGTTGTCCTTCTAGAAGGTCTGCCCACCTCTGCACAGGACTCCTGGAGTTCTGTCAGAGTGACCTTTGGATTTTTGCTCACCTCCCTGACTAAAGCCATTGTCCCACTTCTTAGTGTGGTTATATGACGAGCTCTAGGAAGAGTTCTAAACTTCATTCAGTTAACAATGGTACACTTTTGGGACCTAACAATGTAAAGCTGTATCCATCCTCATATCTGTGCCTATACACAGTCCTGTCTTGGAGGTCATTGTATGGTATCGTTGATAGTTGATAGTTTCATGATAGTTTATCTTGCTTCCATTTTGTAACAGCTTCTTCATCACTGATTTTAGGTCAAGGTGCTGAGGCGTGTAGCAGCTCCCAGAAGCTCCCTGTGCCACCTCCTAGTGGCAGGCCCTCTCCTGCTCCTCCTCAGGCTCCCACAGCCGCCCAGGTCACGCCCAGTACATCTCTCACACCACAGTCCCAATCACAACCCCAAGCTCAGCAACCCCTGCAGCAGCAGGGCCCTGGGCAGACCTCACTCATTATCCAGCTCCAGCAGAAGCAGAACCGCATCACACCCATCCAGAAACCACAGGGCCTGGACCCAGTGGAGCTTCTACAGGAACGAGAGTACAGGTACAATATACAGACTCCATGGTGCCATTGCTGTTAGTCAGCACAGATTGTCAAAACAGTTTTTCCTTCATTTAATTCTCCAACCATTAAAGAGCAAAAGTTTTAAACAACATTAACGTTTTTATTTCCTGAATGCGAGCTGTAATTGTTATTTATTGTGCAGTCCAGCATATTCAGATTACTCTGCCTGTGACTGTCATAACCATTATTCCTCCATTGGAGCGGGGAGCATATCTCCGTGAGGGAGTAAATATGCAGAATAAATTGTTTCTGCACTGCTAGATTATTATAGACACATTACCGTTGTGTAAGTTAAAATGAATTTTTTTGCCAAACATGATTAACTGAACCTGTGCGAAGCTGCTTTCTGCGTGTCAGGTTTAAAAGGAGCAATTATTAAAGTGCTGTCAATTTTAACAACTCAGTGAGCTTTTAATTTCATTAGTACAACAGGCAGTCATCTCAGATTCAAATCAAAATGTCGAGCAAATTGAAGACTAGATTATTCTGCAAAACTGTCAAAATCTTGCTGCCATTATGTTCAGGCATGCATGGATTTCAGTTATGGCAATGACCAAAATATACCTCTATATCTTTTATGGGAAAATAAACAACAAGGAACATCTTTCTCTTGTTGATCCAGTGATTATATTAAGGTGTCCAGTGGCTGGTGAAGTAAAAAGTGTATGATCGCAGGTGTCGGCAACCGGAAACAAGGCCACTGGAGTTGCTCATTTATGCTGTCAATGCCTAGCAGTTTAGTTTTTTCCTATTTTATTTTTATATAAACAAAATTTCTGGATTTATTATGTTAAGCAGCTGGTTCATGACCAGACAAGCAGTCAAATCAAAAGTCAAAATGTGTGACATTTTGTATACACCAGACAATATTTATTTGTTTACTTAGATATACACAAACATATTCAATTAGTCTTCATATCTTGCCAGTTTGACATATTTTGGCAGAGATTGTATGTTCCCACAAATCCGATTATAACATTTGTTTTGAGAAATTCACTCAGGTGTAGCGTAAAATGTCACAACCAACATTTATACACACACACACACACACACACACACACACACACACACACACACACACACACACAACACACACACACACACACACAGGCAACATTATTAGGAACACCTGTACATCAAGAGCTTCAGTAAATGTACACATCAAACATCAGAATAGCGAAAAATCTCAAAGACTTTTTGACCGTTTCAGTGACCCTGTGCCCACTGCTTACTCAGATTTTGCTCAACATGGATGTAAACAGTGATTATTTGAGTTACCATAGCCTTCTTTTCAGCTTGATCCTGTCTGGCTATTCTCCTCTTATTTCCACCAGCATGACTGCTGCTCACTTGATGTTTTTTTGCTCTTGTTGCTTTTTTCAGCGCTATGTATAAACTCTATAGACTGTTGTGTATGAAACGTCCAGGTGATCATTAGTTTCTGAAATACTCAAGACATCATGACTGGCTCTATTAACCATGCCACAGTCAAAGTGATGGAGGTCACATTTATCCCCCATTCTGATGTTTAAAATGAACATTAACTGAAGCTCTTGGTTTGTATCTACATGATTTTATACATTTCACTGATGCCACATGATTGGCTGATTGGGTTATTGCATGAATAATCAGGTGTATAGGTGCTGCTAATAAACTGAACAGTGAGTGTATGTGGAAGTAAAAATTTAAAAACTTGAGAGCCTCGTATTGATGAATGATATAATACGATACTCTGTATTGTTACACCCCTGATATTTATATTTTTAAAACTTAGTTTCACAGCCAACGTTTTGTTCCATCCAAACTAGAACCTGGTGCTGATGAGACAAAAATCACTGAATACTGTCAGTGACAGATCGAGGAGTGTACCAGGGGAGTCAGATTCTGCGTTCGGTTTTTCCAACATCAGGATTATTGATTAAAATGACATAAATCACTATCTGAGAGGTAATGATAGTGGTGTAGTGTAAAGTATTGTTTGAGTTGTGATTTATATCAAAACGTTAAGCTTTATATTTCTTTATTAAAAGGTTGCAGGCCAGGATTGCTCATAGAATTCAAGAGCTGGAGAATTTGCCTGGTTCTTTGCCTCCTGACCTGAGAACTAAAGCAACCGTCGAGCTGAAGGCCTTAAGACTTCTCAATTTTCAACGGCAGGTAAAGGATATTTTTTAAAGTGTTTGAAAGGAACCTTTTGGCCAATTAAATGGTGATAAATTGTGCATGAACCCTTATGTGAATATACAGACAGCTGAATGCCAGCCAAGCATAGACAGGAGTGATGTAGAGATGAAGAGACTGGAGCACACACTTGCTACACTATCATTTACCGTAATTTCCGCACTATAATCCACTACTTTTTTCACACGCTTTGACCACTGCGGCTTAAACAATGATGCGGCTAATTTATGGATTTTTACGGGCTAATGAGTTTCATGCCGCCAAAACATTTTGCCTCGTCACATCGGACCAATGAAATTACCCAACAGGTCACAGTGGACCAGTGAAACTGTTCGAATTAAATCTAACACGCTCACACTACATTCTTCAGATCAGTCGTTTTGCGCTTGGTGCACACCCCCTCATCAGGGAAAACACGCGAAGAAATGCATATTGGTTGACATCATGTCTCCGCCCCGTCTTGTCATGTGTTGTCGAGTCACGTGTGTTTTGGTATTGCCCGCAGCTATTAGCAGTTCGTCTGGTGTGTATATATACCGGGAGCCATGACACACACAACGCGGGTAATTAGATATAGAGTTAGAATTAGATAGCGAATATACAGTGGTGTGAAAAAGTGTTTGCCCCCTTCCTCATTTCCTGTTCCTTTGCATGTTTGTCACACTTAAGTGTTGCGAACATCAAACCAATTTAAACAATAGTCAAGGACAACACAAGTAAACACAAAATGCAATTTGTAAATGAAGGTGTTTATTATTAAAGGTGAAAAAAATCCAAACCATCATGGCCCTGTGGAAAAAAAGTGATTGCCCCTAAACGTAATAACTGGTTGGGCCACCCTTAGCAGCAACAACTGCAACCAAGCGTTTGCGATAACGTGCAATGAGGCTTTTACAGCGTCCTGGAGGAATTTTGGCCCACTTATCTTTGCAGAATTTTCATAATTCAATTACATTAGGGGTTTTTTTTTTGAGCATGAACGGCCTTTTTAAGGTCATACCACATCATCTCAATAGGATTCAGGTCAGGACTTTGGCTAGGCCACTCCAAAGTCTTCATTTTGTTTTTCTTCAGCCATTCGGTGGTGGACTTGCTGGTGTGTTTAGGATCATTGTCCTGCTGCAGAACCCAAGTTCGTTTCAGCTTGAGTACCGAACAGATGGTCGGACATTCTCCTTCAGGATCTCTTGGTAGACAGCAGAATTCATAGTTCCTTTTATCACGGCAAGTCTTCCAGGTCCTGAAGCAGCAAACAACAGCCCCAGACCATCACACTACCACCACTATATTTTACTGTTGGTATAATGTTCTTTTTATGAAATGCAGTGTTCCTTCTACGCCAGATATACTTGGACACACACCTTCAAAAGAGTTCCACTTTTGTCTCATCGGTCCACAGAATGTTGTCCCAAAAGTCTTGGGGATCATCAAGATGTGTTGTGGAGAAATTGGCGAGCGCTTTGATGTTCTTTTAGCTCAGCAGTGGTTTTCTCCTTGGAACACTGCCATGCAGGCCATTTTGCCCAGTCTTTTCCTGATGGTGGAGGCATGAACGCTGACCTTAACTGAGGCAAGTGAGGCCTGCAGTTCTTGGACGTTGTTGTGGGGTCTTTTGTGACCTCTTGGATGAGTCGTCGCTGCGCTCTTGGGGTAATTTTTGGGCGGCCGGCCACTCCTGGGAAGGTTCACCACTGTTCCATGTCTTCGCCATTTGTGGATAATGGCTCTCACTGTGGTTCGCTGGATTCCCAAAGCTTTGGAAATGGCTTTATAACCCTTTCCAGACTGATAGATCTCAATTACTTTCTTTCTCAATTGTTCCTGAATTTCTTTGGGTCTCGGCATGATGTGTAGCTTTTAAGGATCTTCTGGTGGACCTTACTGTGTCAAGCAGCTCCTATTTAAGTGATGCCTTGATTGTGAACAGGTGTGGCAATAATCAGGCCTGGGTGTGGCTAGAGAAATTGAACTCAGGTGTGGACAACCACAGTTATAGTATGTTTTAACAAGGGGGGCAATCACTTTTTCACACAGGGCCATGATGGTTTGGATTTTTTTTCACCTTTAATAATAAACACCTTAATTTACAAATTGCATTTTGTGTTTACTTGTGTTGTCCTTGACTATTGTTTAAATTGGTTTGATGTTCCGAAACACTTAAGTGTGACAAACATGCAAAGGAACAGGAAATGAGGAAGGGGGCAAACACTTTTTCACACCACTGTAGTTAGAGCTCTTGTTCATGTTTCCTAGGCATAGTCCGTGTCTGAGTTCAAGTCAAGGCTAGTTAGCTTATAGCATAGCTTAGTCTGTAGCCTAGTTGCTTATAGCATAGCTTATAGCCTAGTAGCATAGCTTATAGCCTAGTAGCGGATAGTATAGCTTAGAGTTGTGTAGACTTAGTTTAGAATATAGATGTACAAGTGGTGTATAGAGTATAGATATAGAGTCTTTGTTCCATGTTCATAGTCATTGTCACGTTTCATGTCATAGTTAATGTTTAGGTTAGTTGGTTTAGTTAGCTTAGTTCGTTGAGTTGGTCATGTTTTGTTTCTTGAGTCTGCTCTCCTCTGTTTCAATAAAAGGTCTCGTCCTAACTGCACTTGCATCCATCCTGCATCCTGACGTTGTAACCGTCACGAATCGTGACAGTTACAACGTGGACACCTGCGGCTTATAGAGAAGTGCGGCCTATATATGTACAAAAAACTTTCTTTTGAAAGTTAGTGGGTGCGGCTTATATTCAGGTGCGCTCAATAGTCAGAAAATTACGGTATATGAAAAATTATCCCAATATTGTTTGTAGTGTGATACATGCCTAATTTGCTTATTATAGATCAATAGGCTCAATGTATAGTGTATAGTTTGATGTTTCACCAGTTTTATTTCCCATTATTCAGTTTATAAAGGCATTAATCACTTGGTAAGTTGTTTTGGCAAACCTAAACATGCATTGGAGCGCTTCTTAAGAACAGTGTCTCAGTGCGAAATCAGGTAATTAGAACAACAATGATTTTGGTGTGGTTTCTGGACTGTTAACTGGGTTGATGAAGCCAAACATTTTGTAAAGTGATCACCAGTAAGGCTAACATTGCTACAGTGTGGGTTGTGTAATATGACATCTGTCTCAGTGCCTCATACCGGAGATAAAATATGATTGGGGCATAGGTGGTTATATCACTTAAACCTTAACCCTCCTGTAAAATGAGCCAATCACCTTCTTGGTTAAGCTGTTGCCAGAAAATGTCTGGTCTTACAGATTCCTTTTTTTATATTTCACCCAAAGGCCACACATTTACACCATTTTCTCAGTTTTTCACAGTACTTTTAAATCTGTGTTTAAATGGTCACCTTGTCAGTCCTTTTCTGTTATCTGGTATCTGCCATCTACTTGAACAAGGTTTCCCTTTTTTTACTGAAATGAACTGCCTAGGAGTGTTGCCAAGATCGCCGCCTAGTGGACAGACATTACTAGAATGACTCATACTGTATGCTGGTAATGTTTCAGGCAACTTTGTATTGACGAAAGTTGTTTTGCTGAGGATATTCAAATGGACAAACAAATTAAACCAAGTCTTTACTTGTAGTTATTAGAGTAAATCAGCAGCTCTTCCTGAAATGATAAAGCCCTTGTTTGCCTTGAAGTGCAAATGGTCACCTATTGAGTATTGTAGATTGTGAAGAGAATAATTTGGAGCTGGGTGGTATTTTATTGAAACCTGAATAGGTAAAAGAAATAAGGTACAGGTTAATCAACAGAAGAAAGAAAGGTGGCACCAAAATGTGATAATTCAGCAATCAATGAGAATCCAGTGGAAAAAAATAAATAAATAAATGATATATATTGGTGTGTGTGTGTAACATATAAGGCTTTTTCAGGCTATATATTTATATACATGTCACTGTTGGTTAGGGATGGGTATCGTTAAAGTTTTACGGTATTACTACTCTGACAGATACTGCTTAACGATCCGGTAGTTTAACGTTGTTCTTATGAGTACTTTGTGTTGTGGTCTTTTTTCCATGTAAAAAAGAAACAAATTGAGAACAGAATTAAACTTGGTAGCTAGGCAGTTGAAAACTTTGCATTTCTCTGTCTGCACATAATGCACTTCTGAAAGATGCTTTGACAGATTGCTTGTGTTTCTACCCTTACAAGCAAAGATCTTGTTGCATTTGTGGCAGCAATCGTTGTCTGCATCAACTCTAGTGAAGTGTAACCACAGTTTTGAGTGTTTGCTTCTCTTCACCATCTGGTGTAGTGTGTGCGCGCTCACTGTTGCATTTGACAAACAGACTCTGTGCACGTCAGATATCACTTCTGGATTGCGAATAACAAAAATGCAGACGAATGTCTTAATATTACCGAATATTAGAAATGGTTGGTGAGATAAAATGTGCAAGATAATGTTTATTTAGCAGTAATAAGTAGGAAAAATATAGCCTTAATTTATCCAGTACTTAAAGCAGAACCGATAGCATCAGAGCTTATACTACGGTCTTTCATAATTAATGAAAGGGCAGTTTAATACCGGGTTTCGGTACCCATCCCTTCTGTTGGTCCAGTTTGGTTATTGCACTGTGGTAAATAAATTCAATTTTACAAAAGTTAACCCACCATACTGGTTAGAATGGCAAAGCTGCTAAGCTTGGCTGTGACTCCACTTATGAACTTAATTATAATGTTTTAACGAATCTTTAAGCTTAGTGTTTAAGTATAACTCTGTGCCAATTTGTCTTGTTGATCTGTATCAAATCAAATGCTTGGTTTCAATGTTCATTTGCTTGTGCAAAATGTACCCACCTCCCCTCTCTCTAATTGCTGTGTGCCCATCTGCATCATATCACTCTGGCTAAAATAACACCACACTCCAGCTTAAGAACTGTTCAAGGATGTCCAATAGGGGGAGCTCTTACTGCATTTAGACACTGCCCGCTGTAACCCACCCTTTACTGGGTCTCTACCAGGTTTGAAGAACAAAAATAGCAGAAAATTAAAACACTTAGGACTGTTTTTAACCTATGAATTGAGTTCTGAACTGAACCTGAAATTTACATTGATGCAAAGCATATTATCAACCCTGACTCACAGCACTACCCTCATGTATTCCCTCAGCTGCGGCAGGACGTTGTTGCTTGCATGCGCAGAGATACCACTTTGGAGACAGCATTGAATTCCAAGGCCTACAAGCGAAGTAAGAGGCAGACACTGAGAGAGGCGCGCATGACTGAAAAGCTGGAAAAGCAGCAGAAAATTGAACAGGAGAGAAAGCGGCGTCAGAAACATCAGGTACAGTAGATCTTCTCACAGTATTGAAACTGGTGCATCACATTCAACCTACATATTCTGCTCAGTGCCCTTACATTTGGCAGACACTTTTATCCAAAGCGACCTACAGTTGAGTTGATCTGAGCCACAATTGCGTCATTTCCCCCAACTGTTACTCTATTAACCCATCCTATTCCTTTAGCTTTTTTCCCCCTCAATATGAGTGTAACACTTCTGTTAATACACCCAGTATATGTTCATTTCAGTAATCAATATAATACATGTTTGTGGAAATAGATGCACAACACCTATGCATACTGAGTGTAAATAAGTGCAAATAAGAAAAAAACGCCTAACTACTTATAATTTTATTTTCATTAATAATTTATGTACATACATGAAGTTTCATTTAGAATGACATTTAAATTGACGAACATAACATAAAGGTTAAAAAAAATGAGGGCTCGTCACGCATGTTCATGTGTTTGCACCAACATATTTAGCAGAAAACATTAGAGGCTCTCAATGGTCATACCTTTTCGTTTCAGGAATACCTTAACAGCATCCTCCAGCATGCTAAAGACTTCAAGGAGTATCACCGATCGATCTCTGGAAAGATCCAGAAATTGTCCAAGGCCGTGGCCACATGGCATACCAATACAGAGAGGGAGCAAAAGAAGGAGACGGAGAGAATCGAGAAAGAGAGGATGAGAAGGCTGATGGTTTGTCAGTTTGGAACATTTATGCATAACCATATTTTCAGGAACATCTGAAGAACATCGAAGACACATTTAATGTGTGTGATAAATGTGTGTTTTACTTAGGCAGAGGATGAGGAGGGCTACAGGAAGCTGATTGACCAGAAGAAGGACAAGCGTCTAGCCTACCTGCTCCAGCAGACCGATGAGTATGTGGCCAACCTCACTTCCTTGGTCTATGAACACAAGGCTGCCCAGGCTGCCAAGGAAAAAAAGAAGAGGAAGAAGAAGAAGAAGGTGGATGGCAACATGATTTAGCATTCATTAAAAATCTGACTTATGTGTTTTTGTACAGTTATGCTGTAATGCAGGGACAGACAAATGATACGTTTATTAGCTAGCCCACTGGACAAGTCAATTCTCCAAAGTGCTCCCAGTTCCATGTTTTGGTAATGTACTTTAATAACATATGGCCTGCTAGTTAAGCGCATTTATATAGACTAAGGGACACGAATGAATAAATGACCCTGTGACAGCTGTGTAGTCATGATCCTTATCCTCTCCTGATCGTTTTTAACGTCGCACATCATGTTTGTGCCCAAAATGTCACCAAACCTTGGCAAATGTCTCAGGTATGAGCTGCAGTATTTTCACATCTCGAGTAAAAATATTTGAGATTGATTAGTATCTTTACTTTCTCTCGATATGTTTAACGATGAGGTTACTTCATGTGGTGCTAGTAGGAGAATTATAGTTTTGCACTGCACTGTATTTTGCTTGGTTTGGCCAGTGTTTCCACTTACTTCCGTGTTCCTGATTGTGAGTGTGCTAATTAATCCACCTAGTATAAATTGTTTTACTGTCAGCCAGATCATGCCTCTGCCCATGTGTGTAGTGCGGTGGGTTGAGTGATTCTGATGTATATGCTATAGCATTAAAAAGTGCACCACTTATAAAGTGCACTCCATTTAAACCTACCAAATGAAACTTTTATTTTCAAATTTTAATGCAGATGCTGTAATATACTAAAAGCCATGATATTGAGTTGATGGAAAATGCTGGGTTTTTTTTTTTGTTCCTCTATTAAATATATTTTTCTTCTGTCATTGAAACCCTTTAGAAGGAAGAAGGGGTTATTGAGGTACTTGGAACAATTGGACCTGATGGGGAGGTGAGTGAAATCCATGCAGAGACAGGCTGCTAATCAATTACTATTGTAAAGCAGCAGTTATCAGCATTCCACAGTCTGATATACTAATGATGTGTATTGATTTCCACAGCCCATTGATGAGAGCAGTCAGATGAGTGAACTCCCGGTCAAAGTCATTCAGACGCAAACAGGGAAGGTACTACAGGGCACAGATGCTCCCAAGTCTAGCCAGTTGGAGGCCTGGCTTGAGATGAATCCTGGGTAAGCGTCTTTCACACCACTCTGTTTTTTGTGTGTTTTGGATTTATTAACATAACCTAGAATTCAGTGCAGTTCAGCATACAGAATTCTATTATGTGTGTGTAAACACACACACACACACACACACACACACATATATAATAGAATTCTGTATGCTGACACACACACAGTACTGTGCAAAAGTTTTAGAGACCCTATTTGTTTTGTACAAACTATGTTATAGATTTTTATTTTATGACTTGTACATTATGGAAAATTGAGGTTTTCCAAGCGTTAGTTTTCTAGCACAAAATTTAATGTTACAGAAAAATGTTTGTATGTCAGTAAAGAAAGCAGCATATTTCATAAGACACTTTTCAGAAAAAAATCATAATAAAGGCTGCTGGGTTTTGCTGAAAAAATAAGAAGCAAGTGCGATAGTCAAAGTCTCCGGAAGACCTTGACTGGTTCTGCAAGATGCTCAATAAAACTTACATTTCCAGAAGTAAATGTACCAGCTAAATATCGACTTGGTTTCATTTACTACTGGTTACTGCTCTTTATGGTATATTTTTAAAACTGTCAAAACATTTAATTAAATTATTTTGAAGTCGTCTTTGCTCTACAGCATTTCTTTGCATTTCTGTGCCTCTCTCTCTTTCTCTCTCTCTCTCTCTCTATATATATATATATATATATATATATTATAATTTTTGTGTATGCATTTGACTATCTCCTCAACAGATTGTGTCTGTCTGTTTGACTGTTATTGCACAGAACGCAGACATTTGAACTGCAGAAAATAAAGTGGTTCATTTGTGGACAGAGACATGTTTATATCCACTAATATAAGTAAAGAAGGCTCTGAGTACGCTGCTCGAGCATTTATCTGTCATGTATACCCTTCTCAACGCAGCTATGAAGTGGCCCCGAGGTCAGACAGCGAAGAGAGCGGTTCAGAGTTTGAAGAGGAGGTCAGCATTTTCTTTTTTCTCCTTTCATTAAGTCTTCACTTTCAAATGTGCGAATGAGTCATCCACACACAGAGAGACACACACACACATATCCTTTTTTCTGTCAGCAAAATCTTCCATTGGACCACTTTTCAGTCCATTTATCTAAAAAAAAAACCTGCTTTTATTTTCTTTTTTTATTTTCTCATGATATTCTTTGAGATTATTTCCTTTTCTTGACTCCTCAGGATGAAGAAGAAGTGGTCTCCCGGGCAGAATCGGAAGAAAAGAAAATTATTGATCCCAGTAGTGATGAGGTGTCTCAAGCAGCAAAACACATCATAGAGTATGCAACCTATATTTTACATAAAAGCTGAAAAAACAAGACTTACTCTTTCATAAGGGCTTTCTCTGCTGATTTTCTCTCTTAACTACTTTGCTTTATCTTTTTATTCTTTGTTCTGCTCTACCCACTTTGGATTGCAATGATTTGTCTGTTAATTGTATATTGAGATACGTACCGTAAATGTAGAATTATAAGCTATTTTCATCCATTAAATATTACAGGATGTGAGATCACACTTCCTATTCTTGACCTCTGTAGGTCCGCGAAGCAAGATGTGGATGATGAGTACAGTGTCCAGGCAGGAGAGACCAGCTCACAGTCTTACTACGGAGTAGCCCATGCCGTCATTGAGAGAGTGGAGAGGCAGTCGTCCTTACTGATCAATGGCACACTCAAGCAGTACCAGGTGAAATGCATGCAAAGCATTTTAATAACCAACAACTGGCCAAACTCTGAATGCTGTTTTACTTAAAGCTGAAATTTTTTAGTGATCCTGTGTGTGAGCACCACAACAGTGTTGCATCTGCCATCATAATGAATATGGCTTTTAAATTCAATTACACCACAAAGGTACTGACCACGCTGTGATCGTGCTGAGACACTTAACTTTATAATGGAAGCAATCACATGCCTCAGTGTAGGCAGAGCACACACTGTAATAATTTCTTATGGTCCATTATCTTGAACATACAATGTTGCAGCTGTATAAAGTATGAATAATGTTTCTCAATCCAGTGACATGTTTAATCCTCTGCACAGTTGCAGTTAGAGCTTCCACAAAGAATTGTAACCCACATTAAGGAGCACACTGCTGCAGTAGGACAAGCTGAAATGTATTATTTAGATTTTGGGTATAACTGCACAATAGTGCATAATTTTGCTTTCATTGCATATGGCATAAAACATAGAATAATTATTTTTAATAGGATTTTTATTTTTGGAAGCATTTATCTCATTTTTGTTAATGCCCTTCTAACATTTATGGAAAAGATCATATAGCTATTTATTTTAATTTTTTTTATCACTGCAAGAACAGGTTTCGCTATAATTTTTTTCACAATGCAGCTGTATAGCAGAAATGGAAACAGGGCATTTCTTCTCACTCTTTTTTTTTTTTTAATATCTGGAAATGTGAGATATTATATATTGTATATAGATTTTCTGCGCATTTGTTCTTAATTTACATTTGAAGTGGCATCATTACCTGCAGACTGGCTGTATTTAATCCTTTAATAAACTGTGTCACACAATGAATTTAGGTGCTAAGACAATATAAGCTGAACCAGGATGTTAGAATATCTTAACTGGCAATAAATATAACACTTGTTTGTTCTCCCTGGTTAGATCCAGGGGTTGGAGTGGATGGTGTCCCTGTACAACAATAACCTAAATGGCATTCTGGCGGATGAGATGGGGCTAGGGAAGACCATCCAAACCATTGCGCTCATCACATACCTAATGGAATACAAGAGACTTAATGGTCCTTATCTGATCATCGTGCCGTTGTCGTAAGTTACATGCTGATATACAGACCATGCTTGGATAACACACAAAGACAATACAGATTAGACAATAAGGGATATAATGAAGGGCAGAAGATTTTACTGGCCTATTAAATATTATAGTGTTAAAGGGCAAACAAATAACTATTGATAAACATCTTTGGCAGTCAACACTTATATGGTTTCACTCAACAGTGAAATCTCCAGAAGAATAAAGTCGCTACGGTGCACAATTTACATATGTAGCATTTAAATAAGCTTTATAAATAAATACATGTAAAGATCTTTTCCATCACCTTCTTACTTTTACAATGAATATAAAAAAGTCTACAAATCCCTGTTAAAATGGCAGTTTTTGTGATATAAAAAAAATTTAACCAAGATAAATCATGTCAGAAGGTTTTCCACCCTCAATGTGAAATTACAGCATATGAAAATAAAGTGAAAAACAATTAGTAAAAACATTTTAGGGAAGGGGGGGGGTCAATAACCTTGTTGCATAAGTGTGCACACTCTTTAATAACTAGGGATGTGGCTGTGTTCAGAATGAACCAATCACATTCAATCTCATGTAAAAAGTAATTATCATACAGCTGTCATCAACGAAATTATGCTGATTAACCCCAAATAAAGATCAGCTGTTTCTGTAGGATTTTCTTGACATCTTGGTGTCATCTGACTGCTGAAGCCATGATCCGCAAGGAGCATGTACGGTATCGCTTGTCAAAAGATATTGATCAGGAAAGGGGTCTAAAAGAATTTACAAAACATCAGATGTACCATGGTACACTGTGAAGGTCATCATCAGCAAGTAGATAAAATGGGGCGCTATAGTTACATTAGCAAGAACAGGATGTCGTTCCAGGGAGGCTGCCAAGAGACTATAGCAACACTGAAGGAGCTGCTCATCCATGTCCCCAAAAAACACATCACTAAAAGAACATTATACCCATGGTGAAGCATGGTGGTGGCAGCATCATGCTTTAGGACTGCTTTTCTTCAGCTAGAACTGGGGCTATTTTCCGGTGGAGGGAATCATGTATAGCTATAAATACCAGTCGATTTTAGTGCAAAACATTCAGGTGTCTGTTAGTCTGAAGTGGGCTGTACACAGGAAAGGGCTGTGCCCTCACACTTTGATGAATCTAGAATGTTTTTGCAAGAAAGAGTGGGAAATTAATGGGTCAAGATGTTCACTTTATTTATATGTTTTGTGAATTTTACCTTAAAGGTGGGAAAAGATCTGACATGATTTTTCTTCTTATTTTATTATTCTTTTACTTCACGAACCCTGCTATTTTAACAGGGGTGTGTAGGCGTTTTATATCCACTGTAATCTATAGCATTGGTCTTTAATCCTATCCGCAAAGGGGAAGTGTTGCTGCAGGCATTCATACCAGCCAAATAGGAGGCACAATTTATAGTGGATTGGAGAACAGGATGAACTGATTAAACAAGTGGACTCAGGTGTGACTTCTGCCTGGTTGGAATGAAAGCCTGCAGCCACACCAGCCCTTTGTGGATAAGATGAAGACCCCTGTTCAGTCATCTTCAGTGAAGTGTAAATAAAAGAATGACGCTGGCTTGTCCAGTTTTCTTGAGAGAGTTCTCACTTTCCTCTATTTCCTCTGGACGGTTTGAATTGGGTGGGACTTTAGTGAGAGCAGAAGACTAAATTGACAGAAACTAAAATGACTGTTTTCCAGTTCCTGTAGCCTTTTCATTGAAACTGTGTCTAGATAGAATTACTAGCATCTTTATAGACATGGCTTTTCAGAGTTATTGGCACCATTCATAACAATGAGTTTATACATTATATGGCCAAACGTATGTGGGCACGTGACCATCACATCCATAGGTCCACATTTCAAAACCATGTGCATTAATACAGAGTCTGTCCCTTTTTGTTCTGGGAAGGCTTTTTACTAGATTATGGAATGATGTTTTGGGGATTTGTGCTCATTCAGCCACAAGAGCGTTTCTGAGGTCTGGCACTGATGTCAACTGAGAATGCCTGTATAAAAGAAAAAAAAATATATGTGAACACCTAACGGTCACATCCATATGTGAGTTCTCCCCAAATTGTTGCCACATTGGAAGCACACAGTTGTCTATAGCATGTTTGTCAAGGTGATGAACAGAAGATGTTGAGTGGCATGTACAGAGCCCTGATCTCACATTTTTTTGATAAGCTGGAACGTTGACCGCATGCCAGGCCTTCTTGTCCAACATCAGTGCTCAAGCCGATGAGTGTACACGTGAGTCCACAACACGGCACCATTCAGTCCCATTGTACGTTTTTGAAGCCTCTTTGGGGTCGAAATGTGAAGCTCCATCAAAATTGGAGCCAGAATCTGCTCAGTAGATAAGGCTGGATGGGAGGTGGGTCCAGATCTCCCCTACACATTTTAGTAAACGTGCATTATATTACCTGAAGTGTAATTTAAGATGGTGCCTCGGCTAACTCAAAGTGGCACGTACAGGTATTGTTCATTAATATATAAAATGCTAAATTGTCATTGTATAATTTTTGTAGCTATATTGATTATACTGTTGTCACTAAACTTTTTAGATTATTGAGTTATGACTGACTGAGCTATCGTTTGCTAGCTAGCTGACATTTTCCATCATTTTAATCAAAGTAATATAAGTTTAAGTAGCTAATGTAAGGTACCAACAGAAATTATAAACTGCAGCCAACATTTATATGCAACACAACCTATTTCTTGAGGCCAAAATCACTTCTCTCCATGATTTTCATCTAGTCCTGACACTTGCAGTAAGCCACCCATGTGAATGTAGAACTGCTTAGTTGTATTCTCTGCTTGCTCGGTCGTTGAAGTTTGCTCAAAAAAGAGATGCTTTAACCGATTAGGAATTACATCCATTTTTACATAGTCCCTCTGTCATGTAATGGAGGTTGAGATCGAATCAAATGCAGGTATTACAGCTTTAAAAAGATATAACTGCAACAGTAAAAAAAAATGTTTTTTTTTTGCAAATCTCACTTAATTTATTTTTGTGAAACTACTGACATATTTGTGGACCTCATTCAATGCATTTGTGAATTTGTAAAATTTTTGTAAATCTCACTACATTTATTTGTGTCACGTAATTCAAATGTCATGTAATGGAGGCTAGGATGGATGCAAATGCAGAAAAGAGTTTTACTAGAGTAGAGACAGGCAGACAAATCCAATACGCGAGACAAAGCGTGGTCAAAAACAGGCAAAGGTCAGGCGATTGGCAAACGGGCATAAACGAGGCAAAACACAATCGAAGAACGAGGGCGAGAACAAGATCAAGGCTATGGCACATGAAACGAGGAACAAAGGCTTGATATTTGGGAAAACTCACATAATACTTCGCAACGAACAAAGAGACACGAGGGGTTAAAATACTAGACATAATCAGGGGTGAAACGCCAAACAGCTGAGACTAATGACACATACAGAAAACAACCAATGACGATACGGGGTGGATACAGGGCAGAATCACAACAAAACACGTGTGTCAGAAGTAAACAAAGTCCGTGTCACCTGGAAGCGCATATATATATATATATACATACACATATATACATACATACACAGTGTGTGTATAAAACCTTCAACACCACAGAAACAGATGGTTGTTTAACTATTTCATTCAATGGCATTTTATACACAGTACCATTAAGCAGAGTTGGGGGCATAACAAAAAAGGTTTACTTACTCTGTTACAGAATGTTTTGTGCAGCAGTACATATGGTTAGGGCGATTAGTTATACCACATGTTTTTCAAAGCCAGGAAATGGACAGTAGTCAGTGGCTGGACTGCAATATTCAGTATTGTACAGCTAGGACTGTAATTGGTATGCCACTGGTTAATTAATTATACTGCAATCATGGAACTGTTTGAGGAAGTTAAGCATGAGGACATGAAGTCTTGTAATCTCAAAGCAGTACGTGTACCGTTTCTGCCTATGTACATGGGGCATAAATTACTTTGCTGTGGAGTACTGTATACCTCGCCAAATTACAATGAATATTTTGCAGGACTAAGCATTTATACTTACCCTTTAAAGCCCTGCCATCTGAAGCCTTATTGTTATAGAGACTTGAAGCTGTAAAGCTGCACACTGAGCTGTCAGTTTGTTAGGTAGACCAGTCTATGTAATGGTTTTTCATATATGTTGAGTTGCCAATTTATAAGGATGTATCAAAACTTAAAATTATTTCTATTGTGAGAACAGCTTTCGTACTCCCAAAAAGATACTTTTGTAATAAAATGACTTTAGTCATGTTTTTTATGGATCATTTCCAGTCAGTTATAGTACTGGAGACTTGCTGTACAGCAAAAACTATGAGGTGCACAAGCTGTGAGCAGAAACTCAAAAATAAACTGTGTATAACGGATGACATTAGACAGAGATTCCAGCTGTTACGTTCAGCTGTATAAACTCAGAGAAACAGAGATGTTCACAGCATGAGATTTTCTGCATGACTAAATCTACATGTAGAAAATCCCACCCCTTAATTATCACATGCTGAACAGTTTTATAAATGAGCAGAACAAGTTTGAATCATTATTATCTGAAAACATTTTGCTAAGAAAGAAACCGGTTCCGCTATGAGATGGATGCTACCACACTTTTTGTAAGCTATGCAGTGTGCATCTGTTCATTTTTATAAATAGCAATGCACCAGTCTGGAAAATTAAAAACATGATGGTTTGCAATTACATCTCTCACTTGTTAGCTACATTAGCCTCATAAACCCAAGCCTCAAATACTAGCAAACAAGTAAACTCCAGACACCAAACATGTGTTGGTTTATCTTTGATATGAGTGGAATATTGAGTGAATTTAATTTATGTTTAAATTTAACCTAATAGTAATTTAATAATTTAAGTCTAAACAGATCATTTTCAAATGCATGAATTGATTATTTTTCTCTTTTGTTTTTTTTTTATAGGACTTTGTCCAACTGGGTTTATGAACTTGACAAGTGGGCACCATCCATTGTGAAAATTGCTTACAAGGTCTGATTTTGCTGTAAATATAAGCTAACAGTCAGGGCTTAACAAAAAACTGGTTTTCTTTCAAATGTTTGTTCGGTATGTCACTATGGGAAATGTTTTAGGATGGACTCTTTTTTCCCAAAAAGGAATTTGATTGAAGCTTGTTTTTGTCTAACTGCCTGTGGATTTATGATCTCGGGCAAGGATCCCCATACTATTGAAAAGCATACAGCCAAGGTAGTGGTGAAGCCTTCTCAATCACAGGCTTCACAGTTAATGGAGGTGAAATCTGCTGATTTACTTGCATTGTTGGATCAGCAAGTATCCCCTGACAGAAGAGAAGCAGAGAGGAGGATGCAGAGGTGCTTTAAAGGACAGATGCCCAGGAAAGATGCCATTTTTATCACTGCTCCAATATTGCAGACTGAGACAGTGGGGAGCCTCCTTTCTCTATCGAAGGAAAGGCTGCATTACCCATTTTTTTTTTCTCCAAAATGTGTGAAGGGATAATCCAGGAGAAGCTTGGGTTCCCCGGAGCACCTACGTGATTGATTTTTCCACACATGTAACAGAAGATATACAAGTCTTCAGGCCCTGCAGTTAGAATGCTTAATACCACCTCTCTCCTGACTACCTGTCAAGCTGAATTATTACATTCAATAGACATCTAAATCTAGATCCCAACTGTTATGTTCAGAATGCTAGCATGTTACCAGAGAACTGGGGTTATACAATAACATAACTATTTTATCTATCTATCTATCTATCTATCTATCTATCTATCTATCTATCTATCTATCTATCTATCTATCTATCTATCTATCTATCTATCTATCTATCTATCTATCTATCTATCTATCTATCTATCTATCTATCTATCTATTCATTTTTGTGAAAGGGCATGCCATCCATGCGGCGGTCACTGTTGCCTCAACTTCGTAGCGGGAAGTTCAATGTCCTCATAACCACCTATGAGTACATCATCAAGGACAAACACATTCTTGCTAAGGTAAGGGCATGCAAACACAGTTAAACACACAAACAGGTAAAAATAATTTGAAAAAATAGTGTATTTCTCTATTTCTTTGTGTATTTTTCTTTTATTGCTAAGATCCGCTGGAAGTACATGATTGTAGATGAAGGCCATCGTATGAAGAACCACCACTGCAAGCTTACACAGGTGTTGAACACGCATTACGTCGCCCCACGCAGGCTTTTGCTGACAGGAACCCCTCTGCAGAACAAACTGCCTGAGCTTTGGGCTCTGCTCAACTTTCTCCTGCCCACAATCTTTAAAAGTTGCAGCACTTTTGAGCAGTGGTTCAATGCTCCATTTGCCATGACCGGGGAAAGGGTGAGATAATCTTCTGCCTACTCAGGGATCCTATTCTTTGTGCCCTACTCTGTCTGCATTTCCACTAATAATTCCTTTGTTGCTTTATCCTGGGGGTGCACATGATAAGCCAGACAAACTTTAAAATAAATAATGATAGCACACAATTGTGTGATTAATGCATTAATGGGTAGGCTAGATGAAAATGAAAACATATATCCACCTGAGCTTATCCTGGTCTAAAATTTAGATCAGTGATGAATTTGCTTGTTTTTTTGCAGGTGGATCTGAACGAAGAGGAGACAATCCTGATCATCCGCCGTCTTCACAAAGTTCTGCGCCCTTTCTTGCTTCGTAGACTAAAGAAGGAAGTGGAGTCTCAGCTGCCTGAAAAGGTGATGGACAACTAGATAGTCACTAGGTTCATTGGATTCTGTGTTTTCATATCAGGATTTCATCTTAATTTCTATTTATCAAAACTTTGCAGGTGGAGTATGTGATCAAATGTGACATGTCAGCTATTCAGAAAGTTCTCTATCGGCACATGCAAGGCAAAGGCATCTTGCTCACAGATGGCTCAGAAAAAGACAAGAAGGTAAGTGAAAGAAAGAGCAGAAGAGTTTTCCCGTTCTCTATTTTCAGTTGGGATCCTTATTTGACATTCATCCTCCACAGGGTAAAGGAGGGGCAAAGACTCTGATGAACACCATCATGCAGCTGAAGAAGATCTGCAACCACCCTTACATGTTCCAGCACATTGAGGTAAGTGCCAGCTGACAAACAGTAGAGAAGCTGCTTTAATCTACTGCTGGAATGTAAAGTGCATCCAAATGTCTCGCTTTTGGTAGGCCTCATTGACTGTAGGCACTCCATTTTCTATCTCTTCTTTCAGGAGTCTTTTGCTGAGCACTTAGGCTACCCAAATGGCATCATCAATGGGTGAGCAGTTTTTAAATTAAACCAAGTCTTCCGTAACCTTGATAACAAGCCAAAGGGATTAGTTATAACCTGATTCATATGTGGGTTACAAAAAACTGTCACGACCTTCCTCTCTGCCAATCTGCAAGTGTTGTGCCATGGGTAAAGATTTATGAGATGTTCTCTTTTTGTCGGACAGTCCTGATCTGTACCGTGCCTCTGGAAAATTTGAGCTACTGGACCGCATTCTGCCTAAGCTGCACTCCACCAATCACAGAGTGTTGCTCTTCTGTCAGATGACTTCCCTAATGACCATCATGGAGGATTACTTCGCCTACCGCAACTTCCTCTACCTACGTCTAGATGGTGATCACGACATTATTTGTTTTTTACAAAATAAGCAGGTTGGAAGTTGTCAAATAACATTTGCAATGAAAAACTGTTGGCAATCATTACGATGTTCTTTAGAGACTTGTTTCCACTTTAATTCATCAGTAGGTGTTTGAGTTTACCCATTATAATGAGGAAAGTGTTAGTCATCATATATAAAACCCGAGCTGCTTCAAGCCAGGAAACATTGTTTTTGCCTCGTTTTGCAGGAACAACCAAAGCTGAAGACCGTGCTGCACTGCTGAAAAAGTTTAATGATGAGGGCTCACAGTATTTCGTCTTTCTGCTGAGCACAAGAGCAGGGGGTCTGGGCCTCAACCTGCAGGCTGCTGACACTGTTGTCATCTTCGACAGTGACTGGAACCCCCACCAGGTCTGACTGGAGTGTGGAGCTGGATCTCAATATAATAGTTTGTTTTGAATACTTAAAGTATATGAATTATTTTCCACTTCACATGCTTTGGGATCCTTCTGATGGGAAGGTGTGTATAAGGAAAAAGATGAGGATAATAGGACAGGAGCTAAAAACACCTATTTATTGCATATTTTCAAAGACCACACTCGTGTCAAAATGAGCTAAACAGAATCCCATTGACATAACTATAAATGTTAAAATGGTTCATTCATTTAAAATTTCAAAATGAGTCATTTCGAAACAACTCGAACCTCAGGGTTACGTTTTATGACACTGGCTGAAAATAAAGTCGATAGTTGTACTCACTCTCTGGAACGATCTTTCCATCTTTAGGATTTGCAGGCTCAGGACCGCGCTCATCGAATCGGACAGCAGAATGAGGTGCGTGTGTTGCGTCTCTGCACTGTCAACAGTGTAGAAGAGAAGATCCTCGCTGCTGCCAAATATAAACTTAATGTTGATCAGAAGGTCATCCAGGCTGGCATGTTCGACCAGAAATCCTCTAGTCATGAGCGCAGGGCTTTTCTACAGGCCATCCTGGAACACGAGGAGCAGAACGAGGTAAGCCAACAGGACACCAGCAAAGAAACAACCTTGGGGATATTTCATTGCAGTGTGATAGTGTACATTCCATCAAAACTCAGTGAAACCTGTTTTAAGTGCTTTAAGAAGCTCCTCCATACAGAGATATGACACTCAAAAACATTTCGATATGCCGCCAGGGATACAGGTCATATCTCTACTTGGTGGTGCACAAGTTATTCAGAAGGCTTTCACTGAGCACACAGCGTGCACTGGTGTTGCTAAACTGAGGATATGTGGCTCGAGGATTTTGTTTATTAGCAGGAAAACAGCCTGATAACTTGCATTTTGAAATGCAGGGCCCGTAGCATATTTGGTATAATGACCTTGTCATGAGATGACATAATGAAGCTCTTGATTTGAGCCTTGGTATTAAATTATACAGACAAGTTCACGCTAATTTTGACACTTCCATTATAGCACTTTATATTATATATAACACTTCCTTTCACCACTAGACTTTGGCCTACCTTAACCACCATATTTTTTTGGTCCTGACTTATTTATTCAAATAAGAAAAAAATGACGTCTGTGTTCAGATTGTGTTATGTTTCTAAAAACTGGATTAACGTTAAGATTGAGTGAGCATAGATTTTTACTCAATTTCATATGTGAACAAAACAGGTGGTGCTGTTTATATACACTGACTCAATTTTTTTTAATGAAACAATTTTTAATAAATGGGCTCTTTATTTACTAGTTTGCTATAAGTTTGCAATGTTCGTATGATAATGAACTCTATATGTACTATAAGATAATGTACTTATCTATGACTAACAAATAAACAGTCAGTTTTTCCAGGTGTTCTGATGCTCATATGCTCTGCAATGGCTTTTGCAAGAGCTCCCTCTCTCTGTCCAACCTTTCAATATATAAATCCTCCCAGAGCATCTCGATCAGGCTCAGGTTGGTTGACTTCGATTGAGGTCAGGCAATTCTATTAAAGTCAGCAATGCTGTCTTTCCTCTAAAATGTTTCCTATAATAGGAAAAAAAGAAGAAAAAGAAAAAATGGCAGTTGCTTGTCTCCAAGCTGACATGCAGTGTGGAAAAAGTTTAACTAACTCTTCCATGGCTGCACTATTATTCCCGATTTAGACTTAGTAGTTGCTATTTAAAGGAGTGCAAATAAATTGTTAACCTCTTAAACTCCCAGTAATTCACAGTAGTAATTGAGTAGTAATGAGTAGTAGTAATTACTGAATAGTTACTAAATAGTAGTTACTGAATAATATGACTTAAGATGAGTAACAATATAGGTCTTAAAATGGGTTAAATATAACAAATCAGTGTTCAAATATAATACTCATTGCCTACCTGGACAGTTTGGCTTTAGATAGTAATTTGGTTATAACAGTATTACCAAAGAAAAACAAACAAATAAACAAACAAAACAATTTCTGCCTAACAATTTGCACGTAGACTATTTTTTTTAGTATGTTGTAGCATTCTCTCAGACCATATTAGTAGGCCCTAAATCTTTTTAAATTATATTAGTATTATTTTATATTATATTAGGAAAGCTGATAAGTAGTACACCAAGTAAACAAGCGTCCATTGTATCAGAGTATGTTAATGAGCAAGAAGGACTTTGCATTTTTTCTTCTCTCTCTCACTCTGTACCTGACTGCCTGCGTTGTACTGTATGTAACATTTGTAACCTAAGTAAGGTTTAAATTGTATAAGCATTTGAAAGTATAAATGATCAAATCAGCACTCACAACACAAAACGTCAAAAATGAGGAAAAAAGATAAGAGGAGGTACTGTGTCTGTATGATTCACTCAGTGTTTGAAGGTTTAGGGTTGTGTAATTAGAATAATTTTCTCAAAAAAGCATTTTTGCTTTCTTAAAGGGTTTATACGAACATCCTTGTGTTCTATTATGCATGTAAGTATGTCATATAGTGTGCATATCATATCCAAACCAAAATATGAGATTTATGTCTCCTGTTTATAAGGACCATATAATATAAACAATGCAACACAACATGTTGTATTGGGCCTATATATATGCCCTACATGGGCCTATATATAGGCCCTACAGCCCTATATATAGCTCTTTACCATGTACAGAGCTTCACAATCCCTCTACAGAGTCTCAAGCCTATGGATGATATGTCATCATAGCTTGACCTTTTTTTTATTAATATGCCATCCTGTGTTGCATGTACTGTAAAGCAAATAGGACTTCTACAGCCCTACATCTACAGTCATGTGAAATAACTACAACCCATGGAAATTTATTTATTTATTTTTGTGACATATTTGGACAAGTAAACATTTTATCCTCTTTGAAACAGTGCCTAATAATAAAGGTGATATACTTTATCAAATGAAAATAAAATTGACATTTTGTAGTAATTTTTTAAAATTTAATGACCATAATTCACATGGGAAATGTAGGTACACCCCTATATTTATCACAATTTCAAATCCATAAAATTAGAATGGATAGACATAGAATAAGATTGGGTGCCTGTGATTAGAACCTGTTTAGGGAGTGCAGATGGAACCTGTCTTAATTAAACCCCTCTCATATCTAGTGTCTGGCTTTCCCTTGATTATTGCAGTGTGTGATTTCATCATGCCAAGATCTAAAGAGTTCTGTAAAGCTTTCAGAAAAAGTTTGTGAATAATTATGAGTCTGGCAAGGGATTTAAAAAGAGCTGCAAATTATTTGGAAAAACACCATTCCACTATAAGGAAAATAACGTAGACCGTCTGATGCAAAAAGAAGTCTCCAAGAACCCAAAGATTTTATCACTGGATCTGTTAGTAAGTCTTGCAACTGTTGGTGTCAAAGTGCATGCTTCTGTAATCAGAAGGAGATTACACAAATTTGACCTGCATGGGTGGCGTGCCAAGAAAAAGCCTTTGCTGTCTAAAAAGAACATTAAAGAAAGACTACAGTGTGACAATGAGCATATAGGCAAAGACCAGACCTTTTGGAATAATGTGCTCAGGACTGACAAATCAAAGATAGAGTTGTTAAAAACAACAGTAACCGCAGACATGTTTGAACTTCGTACCAACTGTGAAGCACGGTAGTGGAAATGTTATGGTTTGGGGTTGCTTTGGTGCCTCAGGGACTGGACAAGTTGCATTCATTGATTCAACTATGAATGCTGCATTATATCAAAGAGATCTTGAAGATAATGTGAGGCCATCTGTCTGAAAGTTGAAGTTGAATCAAAATTTAACAGGATAATGATCCTAAGCACACTAGCAATTCCATTAAGGAATGGCTCAAAAATATTAAATGGAGAGGTATGGAATGGCCTATTGAAATCCCATTGAAATGTTGTGGGGGGATTTTAAAAGGGCAGTACATGCAAGAAACCCCTAAAACACCTTGCAACTGAAAGAACACTGCATGGAAAAGTGGTAAAAAAAAAAATTCCAGCAAGCCTGGTGGACAATTATGCAAAATTCTTACAAGAAATTATTTCTGCTAAGGGGCAATACTACCTTCTGAGGAAAAGGGTGTACTTACTTTTTCCACTTACTTACTTTTTTGTTATGGATATTTCTGTTGAATAAATGATTGAAAAAGCTAATTTTCCTTTTTTTTTTTTTTTAATCAATTTTATTAATAGGCACTGTTTCAAAAAATTATCAAATGTTTGCTTGTCCAAATATGTTCAAAAAGCCAACAATTTCCTTGGGGTGTGCTTATTTTTTTCACATGACTGTCTATAGTGAAGAAGAAGGGAAGAGTATGGAACTAGAGACAGAGGTTGAAGAAGTGAACAAAGCTTTATGAAATTCAGGCTTCAGTATTTGACCATGTCATCAACCATTATACTGTGTGAAGGCTGAAAGCGGTTACATTTTCATAATTCACTGATTCTTTGGTCATTAATTTAGATTAAAAATTAAGTAATTAATTTTCATTTGTGAAACTGTAGCGTATATTTTGACACTACAATTAAGTATTTTTCCCCTTTCATCCACATAATAAATACATCAGTAAATGCTTCATTGCAAAACTGTGCAGCAATTTAACACCAGAATACACTCTGTCAGTGTTTCTCATACCTAGGTATGTGTTTAGGTGTATTTCATCCTATTAAAAAATACATCACATTTTATTTATTATTCTATTCTGAGAAAATGTTTCCAATTTAGCTGTTCATTTAGCAGAGATAAACTAATGAGTGGGAAAAGCTGGACAGACCTGGTAAAACATTCTTCTTTTCTATTAATGTGTAAACTCTTCACTATGGGTTTGATAGCTATTTGGTAACTACTAGTTGTAAAAAAACAAAACAAAAAAACTAGCATTAGTAGTGAGGTCGTACAAGTTCACAGTACAGCTATGGTTTCCTAGAGGAGCTTGTAATATTCAAGCGCTCACATTTTCTGCATGCCTTTCAGATATAACTCTGCACATGACAACGGCCAACCCTGGTGACAAAGATGACAGCCCATTATAATACAGTCATGTTGTTTATAATATAGTGTCATGGACTTAATGATCAACAAAACAGTTACTGAATAACCTCCATTTTGCATTTAATAAGTACATGGTGTACCTTTTCCATCATTCAAAAGTTTTTAATAAACCACTTTTACGAAGTTTATGCAACACATTTTCAGGCAACAGATTGGGACTGGTAAATAAAATTCAAATAAATATCAATTTCTTTTTGCCAATGATTTTGAGTCCTCTTTTTGTGTTAGGAAGTGCTAAGACTGAGCGAGAGAGAGAGAGAGCTGTCATCGGTAGGTAGCAGACCCCATTAGAAACTGTTTTGATGTGAATCTTGTATTTTGATGATAGTGTTTATAGGGGCAGTATTTTACTTTTCTCACAATATATGAAGATTTGCAAAATGTGTATAGATTTGAGAATTGTGTTAGGGTATTTGAGGACAAAAGAGGCCTGGAATACAGCACACATTAACTCCTATAAACTCTTTGGAACATTTAGTTATGATCGTCATTCTCTGATGTGAAACGTGAGCAGTTTTTCCAGCAAATTACAGTCCATGTCAGTATTCAACTATAAGTGAGCAGAATTTTCTTTTGAATCAATTGTCTATTTCTTGGAAGAGGTCTTGAGTAAACATGATGAGTGGCCTGCAGTTTCAGATGAATTTAGTGATGACAGTTAATTTCACCCATTCCTTCATCTTTAGTACTTGCTTCATCATGGCCAGGGCTATAATGGATCCAGATCAAACACCCGACACAAAATGGGTATTAGGGATGGGCGATATAGACTTTAAACTATAACGTGATATTTCACTGTATTTTCTGTAATGACAATATGAAAATAGTAACATTCAACACTATCTTTTTGGCCAAGTCACAACAGCATACAGTGGTCAGTGTTTCTGCTTAAGGTGGTGAAACAAATTTGATGCGTTTCCATCCTTTTTGGGTACGGGTTTTTGACACACTTTACTGTACAAATCACAGATCCTCTGTATCTGAACCACTTCCATATTACTGAGTAAGCTCCTTTTTTTGTAGAATAATTGTCTAGGTTTAGAACGCCACCATCCGCCATGCTTGTTCATGCTTGTTTACGTCTATATCGCACGATGACAGATTCTTATCATGTGGACGAATTGTACCGGTATATCATGGGCAATACGACATGGCACAGCCCTAATGGGAACACAACCATTCGCACCTGCCATACACACATATTCACACACCTATCACATTCTTTTACACTTACAGACCATTTAAAAAAACTAGTCTAACTGCCGGTTGTTTTTGTGAGGTGGGAGGAACCAAGAGAACTGCTGCACCACCATGCAGTTCAGTGGGGTTAAAATATTTTTTTATGTCCACCATGTGATGTTGCTCTAACGCCTCATTATAGTCATTAAAATGTTTTACCAGTTACCAAAATTAACTGAACAATGTCTTCTGAGTTTTTCTCACTTGAATATTTGCCTCACTTGAGCCTTTATAATTTTATATATTTATTAATGTTTATTTCATTGGAATATCAGGAGGAAGATGAAGTTCCAGATGATGAAACGCTAAATCAAATGATTGCCCGCAATGAGGAGGAATTTGAGCTTTTCATGGTAAGAATAACACAATGATCACTTCCCTTTTTCAATTACACACCATCCCTTGATTATCCTCAGTTAAAATGCTTGTAATAATTTTAAAAGCCAGTGATGAGGACAAAAATGGATCTCGTCCCTTTAGCGCATGGACCTGGATCGACGCCGCGAAGATGCGCGTAACCCTAAGCGTAAGCCTCGTCTGATGGAGGAGGACGAGCTGCCAGCTTGGATCATCAAAGACGATGCTGAAGTGGAGCGACTCACATGTGAGGAAGAGAAAGAGAAGATGTTCCCCCGCGGATCACGCCACCGTAGGGATGTGGATTACAGTGACGCGCTGACCGAGAAACAGTGGCTGAGAGTAAGGCCAAAGTTTTACCTATTTTACTCATAAAAACTAACACAATGAAGATTTTGGGATGTCACGCTGCCTCAGCATGACAATGCTCCAGACCTAGCCTTTAGTGTAGTCCATATCTTAATGAAATACTTCACTGAAATATTTTGTTTAAGTGAAACTAACAGAATTGTCTAACATATTACTCCCAACAATCCATTGCTGTACAGAATAAAAAGATCCCTTTAACCCTTGCTGTAGTAAAATGTGCACATGCAGTCACAATAATTTGCTAACCAGGTGGATTTACTAAATTGGCCTACAGGGCATTGATTCTTTCATATGTGCAAAATAATATGCCATACCCATTTTTCGGGTTTGGTTTACTACTTGTGTAGTTTAGTACATTGTTACCAAAATCCAGGTTGCTGCCAGTGCAATTATATCAGTTTAGCAGCCACAGTGTGATTTAGTAAGCCTGAAAGTTCCACTTTCAGAGAGTAGCACTTGCCTGTGTAAACTAATAAGGATGGCTAAGTAACTAAAGGCCAGGTATTAATCTATCGAATCCCATTTCCTTCATTTGAAGAAAAAATTAAACCATCTGTAGTGTCTTAATAATGAGGAAACAATACTTTCTCAAAAATTACTCAGTGTCTCAAAATAAAGAAAAGATTTCTTAACCTTATGATACATTTAAAATTTTGACAAACTTACATACTCTCTAATGTTGGCCCATATTGTATTTCTTTGTGTCTTTGATATAGTTTTTTGTCTTTTCAGCTAGCACTGCTAATTCTGCCTATTCTGATTTCGATGTATGTTTATGGTAATTCTCTTTACGCAGCTCTCTGAAAGAATCAGCACATACAAAAACTCCCCTTTGAATAGTGTTTTGTCCAACTTTTATCACTTACATGTGCTGTCATTTACACTGTTACTTTTTGTAAATCTCAGACAAGACTAACTACATTTTAGTGAATCAGGGTGTTTGTCTTAATAGATAATTTTACACAGAAGGTTGCAGAATGATTGTTGCAGATGAATATTTTTAGCACATAATATTTTGCCTTATTGTTGCGTCGAGAGAATCTCATTAGATATCTTGCCCAGCTGATGTTATTCGTTTTTTCTTTTATTGTGTATTTGTCTCTGCATCATGTCTGCACAACAGTTCAGAAACAGTGCTGCAAATGAAAACAACATAAATTTGTCAGACTCAGGACTCATGGCTGGTGGAAATAAACAACAAATTATCTCAGACAGGCCATCTGACATCTCATTACTAACCAGCTTGTTTCGTATGCCTTGGGCACCCTTGTGCATCGACATTTCCCTGAGACACACATCCCTGTGAGATGCCACTTCACATCCTTATTCCCCAGTTTGCTCTGAATCTGCCCCAAGGAGCCAAGCTCTTGTGCAAAAAGCCCAAAGTTGTGGAGAGACTTGGACATAATACAATTGGGCAGAGACTGGCTGAGTGGTGAAAAAGCAACAGGTCTATGTACACTGTGTTTTACTTGTTTACTCAGACTGCAATTATTATGTTGTGGTTTTGACTCAGATGGAGATCTCATTTTGGGAGCCACTCTCACATAAATCAAGATGGTGTTGTGCAAGTAGATTTCATACAACTGTACATACAGCATTATAACATATGTCTTTAGATTCACATGGCTCAGTGGCTAAAATAGATTGTGTTGAATGCATCACTGCGTTGGTAAACAGTCTGTATTACTATGAGATAAAGTCAGTGCTACATTTCTTAGCCTTAAGAGACATTGAAGTACAATAAAATGCTAAACAGAATCTTGATCTAATCTTTCAAGAAAAGACTGCAACACACTCAAGTTCCAGACAAATTATAGATAATATCTATCTCCTAGAACAGACTCGGGCCCTTTTAATAAAACCGTTCTCATAGCGTTTGCATGTCAGAGAGATTTTGTGTCGTAATGCTTATAACCCCACAGTTTACAGTTGCATTTTAATGTGACAAAACCTGAAAGTGTGAAGTTCAACCTAGGGAATACCCATCATCTGTGTTTTTGTTTGGAGCCCTTGCTACTGTGCCTGATGTTGTTTTGTGGTGAAATATAACCTGTGGTGGTCATTCAAGTTTTATGATTTCTGCAGAAAGCACAGAGAACTTGGAGCATTTCATTCACATACATACATTAAATTTTGTGTGTAGGGATCTACTGCTTTAGTCTGTGGTTCTTACTGATCTGATTAGTTCTTGAAATCAAATGGTCCAGCCACGTTGTGGTAAATGGTAATGGTAAATGGTCTGCACTTCTATCACGTTTTTTTTTTTCGTTTAAAAACCTTAGCGGTTCCAAAGCGCTTTACACTTTGTCTCATTCTGCCATTCACACACACACTCACACACCTATGGTAGCAGAGCTGCCATGCAAGGCGCTAACTATGCCATCGGGAGCAACTCGGGGTTCAGTGTCTTGCCCAAGTCTTGTGGGCCGGGAATCAAACCACCAACCCTATGATTAGCAGACAACCTGATCTACTACCTGAGCCACAGCGGCATTGTTCCTGCAATACATCATTAAATTTGGAGGTCTGACATCATCTCCTTACTGATTTAGCTTGGATTATTTGCCTCCCTGTCTAAGCAGGTGAGCTAAAGTAATACTGAGGATCAGACAGTTATTGTTATGATAGAACAGTTATGTACTGAAATTCCAAGCCAAACATAAAAGATTAATGGTGATGGGAAGATAAAACTAGAAGAATGAATAATCTTTAGAATAAATGGGATTGTGAACATCCATGCATTTCAGTGTTTTTTTTAGTGTGTGGATTTGGATGGGCTTCTGGGTTTTGGATTACTTTCACCCCTGTGATTAAGTCTATTTTAATGTTCATTCATTGCAAGATTTTGAAAGTATACTATGAGAGTTTGACTAAAGTCCTAAAGGTTTTAGGCCCCAGGAAAGGACCACAAGTTATTTGGAACCTGCCAGATTTGTGCACTAAAGAGATGTATGTATGTATATATTAGCCAAGCCTTGTATCTGCTGCCATAACATGACTTGCACTGAAATGTTGTGAAATAATTGCACATTCACAGATGAATATGGATCAAGGTAAATTAAACTGGACTAGTCATAATGTGCCTTATTCAAACAAAAATAGCATCTGTTATGTGTTTTATTCTGTAAAACAAAAGCACATGGCAGGGAGAAAACAGTCTCTCTAGATGGATGCAATTAAGATAATCACTACATTGTTACTCTCATCTCAGCAAATGAATATGTATTAATGTATAAGCAGAAACTAACATATGAGAGTAGTTTTTCACGTCACATGTACTTTGTTATACTGTGCACATAGCATAATCACTGAAATTAGCATTTCTGTGTAATCGTGTAATGATGATGCTGTGTAATCGTGTAACCTGCATGCTGTATAATAATATAAATGACATGAATGATTTCATGGCTTTTGCAGTATTCAATCTGTGTTTGGTTAAAAACCTGTATTCAACATGTGCACTTTGGGCTATATGTGTATTTGCCCAAGAAAAGAAATTTACTCTATGTTTTACATTACAAACTGTCTGTAAATTAACTTCTAATATGGCTGACTAGATCTTGATCTATGATCCTTTCCTTCTGTCCTACTATGAAATTTGTTTTCTAGTTTGTAAAGCTTCTCTTGTGTGGTCCTGCAGGCCATTGAAGATGGCAATCTGGAGGAGATGGAAGAGGAGATCCGTCTGAAGAAGCGCAAGCGCAGGAGACACTTGGACAAAGGCAGCCGACGTGAGGACGGGGATAAGGCTAAAAAGAGGAGGGGACGTCCTCCAGCCGAAAAGCTCTCCCCCAACCCTCCCAAACTCACCAAACAGATGAGCGCCATCATCGAGACAGTCATCAACTACAGAGACGGGTATGAGCACACAAACAAATCTCTCCTGCATGTGACTCAGAGCTTCCTCGATTTCGCATTTGATCTATTAGATTGTTTTGACTGTCAAACTGATCTCTTTATAATTCTGCCACAGTCAAAACACTGACAGGGACAGCCAAGATGTTTTCATTTTATTGGAGGTTGCGTAATGTACTGAGAATTGTGGCACACATTCTACTGACATTTATGTTACCTCTTCGTGAAAGGTGGGATGTCTGTGATCCTGTATGAATGATAATTAATTAGTCTTTATTGGTCAGATAGAGGCCACTAAATATACTAATACATCCACTAAATATACTAATGGTGGCCTCTTTTTAGCCCTCATGGTTTCAGTAATACACTCAATTCATCCATCCATCCAGTACTGCTTACTCCTTTTCAGGGTCGTAGTCAAATTTATTTCCTTTGTGATTGCTTTCTCAAGGACCCAACAGTGGCAGCTTGGTAGTGCCGGGGCTTGAACCCCCAACCTTCCAATCAGTAACCCAGAGCCTTAACCGCTAAGCCACCATTGCCAATATACTAATGGTGGCCTCTTTTTAGCCCTCATGGTTTCAGTAATACACTTAGGAGTCAAATTAATTTCCTTTGTGACTGTGGTGTTTTTGCATGTTAATAATGGTGGGTATTTGGCACAGCTTTTTGGCTTGTTGAACATGCTTGCCATTCAATAGACACCATACACAGGAATACGCCAACATTATTTAATTGAGCTGAGATTGTCATAGAATGTTGGGAATTTCACACAGGGCTTTGCCTGCCAATTGCAATTGCACATCCCAGCTAGGGAAGTCTGGTGCTGCCTGCTGTTAGTTCGGGATAAATTAGGATTGTGTAAGCACCATTTGTCAGGACAAATCTAGTGGAACAACAGGACTTTTCAGCAGCAATGTCATGCATGATTCCACACTTTAATTGTAGCTCACACTGCAATCACATGTCTTCATGGGTGTTTTACAGCATACATGGGTCATGCTCATTGTTGACCAAACAATGAAGTTATTAATGCATCTCAGGGGTTGATTTCACATTTTTGTTTATACAGATTAAAAACAAATTAGCCTAAAATGATTTGAAGATGCTTCAGTGACTGTCCCTAGTTCTATTTATAAGCCTTTTTGAGCAGTTCTTCATTAAACTCTGTACAATATGTATGGAAATCACCTTGATTGATCGTTGTGTAACTAGTGAAGAAATGCTACTTGTTAAATTCCATTTATTATTGCTATAACTGATTTAAAATTTCGCATGAAGTGTGATGGTAAAATTATCACGAGCGTGATTGTGAGGCATTTCAGAAAATCTCTATAAAGAACATGGAGGTGTCCAGGAAGGCAAGCAGACTGTAATTACCCCAACTCCTTGATTGTAATCATGAAATGTGCCATGAATCATGTGTATTGAGTGTGTGTGCGTTGCCTCGGCTGACACAGATTCTGTTCTCTTCTCATTGTGTTCTTCTCATTAAATCCTCACGTTTTCCTTCATACATAGAGCTGATCAAATTTGTTTCATATTGATTGTTTTAAAATGACCTCTGATGTGAACAAATCTATAGCCTAGGTGTACTCATCTGTATATATTCATATTTGTATTCATCTGTACATACATTGAGGTGTTCATAGTGTACATATTACCATTATTATTTTTTTTTACTACTATTTTTCTTATTTTTCTATTCCTATTGTATATGTATTTTTAGAATTTTTTTTTCAGTTCTATTCCTAATTAATGTGTATTTTTTCCTATCTGTTTTTTGTGTAATTGAGCTGCTGTAACGAGGGAATTTCCCCAGTGTGGGATCAATAAAGTTTGTCCTATCTTATCTAACCTTTATATTCTCCATTGGAGCCGTGGTTGAATTTAAGTAGACTAAGCATACTGCAACAGAATTCATGATCAGAAAATCACCATCCATATTCTATTTAATTAATCTTTATTTAGTCCAGAGGAATCTTGTTAATACTGGCTCTGCGTTCTCCAATTATAGATCAGGCCGTCAGCTCAGTGAGGTGTTTGTACAACTGCCTTCCAGGAAAGAGCTCCCAGAGTACTACGAACTGATTAGGAAGCCAGTGGATTTCAAGAAGATAAAGGTAAAACGCTAAAGCTAGGTCTAATTCCCTTCCTCAGAGATAACGCTCTTCTCTACTACAATCATAATTCACTGTTGTGACATGTTATTTGCAGATTAAATCTTGAGTGGCACTTCCATCAACTAGGACTAATAATAACAGGAATACGCAAACATGTGGAATTAGGTTTTCAATGCACAATGAGACATTGTGATTATGTGAATATGATGTCACTGGGTTCATTTCATTGGGTATATAACATTGCAGTTGGACCATATTCTTTCTGGTGTTGTAATTTCCAATTCTAATAGATGGTTTAAACAGTTGTGTGTATGTTTGTAGGAGAGAGTGCGCAACCATAAGTATAGGAGCTTGGGCGATTTGGAAAAAGACGTAATGCTCCTCTGTCACAATGCTCAGACCTACAATCTAGAAGGCTCTCAGGTGGGTGATTGAAAGCACATCTTATAGTTCATTCTCCAGTTCAGACCAAAAGCACAGTTGGACTTGGGTCTTTAAATATTGGCCATATGAGAGTTGAGACTAACTTTCCACAGAATGTTCTTTTGCAATGTGTCGGAGTTTTGCCAGGAAGTGCAGGGTTATGGGCCAAAATCCTCTACTCTGTAATTGATTCCATCATTTTATCTGCTTCAGAATGCTCACATCTGTAAAGAGAATTTGCACTTCAACAAAACTCCCCCACATTCTCATAGAAGCATGAATTTTTTGCATTCTCTGCCTCCACTACATAGAATATGCAGTTTTATTTCAGGCTCATTACACTTCTTATACTCTACACACTAATATATCATAAATGCTACAAGTCTCTAATTGGATGTTGATTTGCCTTGAACTGTAACACAATTTTATGCAGAAAACATACAACCCTTCTTTAAAAAAAAAAAAAAACGTAATCAGAGTTCGCCTGGGTATGAATGGCCTTTTAAAATAATAACCGCCTTTTCCTTTATTAGTGACTTAATGAGTTTATTTGATGCCATCTTCATTAAGATCTTTGAGGACTCCATAGTGCTGCAGTCAGTGTTTAGGAGTGCCAGGCAGAAGATTGCCAAAGAGGAGAGTGAGGACGACAGCAATGACGAGGATGATGAGGAGTCAGAGGCTGAGTGTAAGAAATATATATATTTTTTAAATATCAGATTTTTCCTGTTATGTCTGCAAGCCATAATTTTATGGACATCATGAATAATTGAACCTAACCTTGAATAATTTTTTTTTCAATACATTGATCTTTTCATAGTAACATTTCATAGTACAATGGGAATTTCATTATATATATATATATATATATATATATATATATATATATATATATATATATATATATATATATATATATATATATATATATATATATATATATATGATATAGTGCATTGAAACAGAGCATTGATTAATTTTACATAGATGTTTCATATGGTTGAGTCATCCCAAAACATTAGCGCTTGAGTTATTCAGTGAGTTATTAAGTTCATCATTTCATGCATCATCACACTGAAAGGCTTTCATGCTACTCCCACTCCAATGTATTAGAGTAATCTAGAGTCTTACTGATGTTGTTCTCAAATATTAATGTACTAACTCTGTTTATACGAGTATAGCCAATTACACTCATAAGGGCAGTGTTGCATTAGGAGCTCAGGAAATGTTAACTTTCACATGGTGCAATTTTAAAGAAGTCTGTAAGTGTGACAATAAACTTTTTCATTTAATTGATTAATTGGTCATCGTCTCCACAGCTAAGTCAGTGAAGGTGAAGATCAAGCTGAGCAAGCGGGAGGAGCGCAGCCAAGAAAGGGGCAAGAAGCGGCCGAGCCGGGTCAAAGCCAAGCCTGTGGTCAGTGATGATGACAGTGATGAGGAGCAGGAGGAGAATGTAGGTTCACCTCAGATCAGCTTATCACCTTAAAAACAATACATTCTACATTTACATTTTATGGCATTCGGCAGATGCTCTTATCCAGAGCGACTTACATTAGTTTAATTTGTATATCTGATCAGTTGAGGGTTGAAGGCCTTATTCAAGGGCCCAACAGTGGCAGTTTGGTAATACTGGGCTTTCACGACCTTCTGAGCAGTAGTGCAACACCTTACCCACTAAACTACCACTGCCATTCTAACATATCATTCTTTATATATCAACATATTAGTCTTTTTGATTGTGTTGCATTTGACAGCAGAGGGAAAAAATATTTTTTCTTCAGTCCGTGTTTTCTATCCATGATTTTTTTGGGGCTTTAAGGCAAGTGTTTATGTTTAATGGCAGTCGTCTATTTAAAAACCATGTATCGGATGCTTTACATGTAGCAACCTAGGAGGTGTGAAATACATGCAGGTAATTGCACAATCTGAATTATACACCCATAATTAACATTACCCAAACAATCATGTTAATATTTAATTTAATTTGTAGAATTAATTAGTTGAATCTGAACCTAAAGGTTTTGAGGGGACACAAATCTTGAATTTTTGTCTAAATATGTCAGATAAGATTTGATTCAGTTACACAGGTGGTTCTAGATTGGAAATTCCATCTTATGTGTGTTCGTGTGACGATTACTGTGCGTGTCACTCCTTTCCTGCCTCTAGACATTTCACGGCCCAGAAGTGCAAGCAATAACTGGAAAAAAAGAACACATTGTGCATCTGGCCTTTTTTCGCCTTCTCGCCCTCACTGTGATTAGCTGACAAGCTGTGAGCTACCATTCAAAGCAAAAAAAACATAAGAAGCAATAATTTGTTCAGTTTATTTCTTTTGTAACAATGGATAGAGTCTGTAAAATATGACATTTTTGTTGCTCATGGTGCATGTGGATCATAAATGGGACCGTTCTTGATAGAGTTCTGTTCCCAGTAATGACACATACAGTTCAGTAACAAACACAAAATTGCCAGGAGAGATCTGAGCAAAATAAAAGAAACATAAGCTTTTCTTGTGAACATTGGTCAAGGTGAATTGGAACACTGACTGCATGCAAGGCCTTCTGGCCTGACATCAGTGCCCTGTATTAATCGGCACAAAGCCACTTGCCAAAATCTAGTGTAAGCCTTCCCAAAAGCAGGACAGACTCCATATTACTGCCCATGGCTTTGGAATGGGATGTTCAACCACTTCTGGCCATGTAGTGCCATTTTGTGAGATACTGTATGTGCAAACACTCATGTTAACAGGAATAAGATTTATTTGTTGTCCAGCCTCCATTTCATTTCCCTCTTGGCTCAGTCAGTATTAGACAGTATGTTCATATTTAGTGTAGCACTGGGCCCCTATGCTTATCGCACACAAGTGTGACGTGAAAGTGCCCAAGTCTCTTAAGGCTAGCTGTAGATCCTGAGCTGAGGATTGTGTGTAGTCAGACTCTGGTCAACACTTCCATGTGCCATCTCCCCTACACCCATTATAGTTTTGGTGTGTTTCGCAGGAGCAGTCAGACGGCAGCCGCACAGAAGATGAGTGACCAAGGACCCGTTTCGGCCTTTCTGCACTTTTTTCTTTTTTGCCAGCATATCTACCTTTTCTACCCTGCAAAGTTATTGAAGAAAATACAACATTTGTGTCTGGCTTGCTCTTGGGACATTTGACAGATTCAGAGTTTTTGAACATTTTGTCCATTTTATTAATGTCGTGTGGATCCCTACACACAGTGTGCTGATGAAACTGAGTCTATGCCCTTGTACATGTACTCATCTATAAACGTTTTAGATATTTACTGCGTCAAGAAGAATTAGCAGTGCTCCTTATAATAATTCACATATAAAGTATCTAAGATTTTTATCTAAAAGTTTTTATTTAGTAAAAGACACACTTATGTCAAATAGGTATCTTTGAATTTCATGTAACATTTTCACCACATTAGCTCACGCTCTTAAACTGAATAAACTCATATAATGAGACTTTCAGTAGCACATTCTGCAGAGATGTTTATACATGGATAGAATTTGACTTTGATTTGGCCTACTGATAAACCTAATGCAGTTTTAGTGGATGGAGACTTTTGGATAAGATTTACTTATATGTGGGGCTTCTGATTATCTCGCCTTTAATATCAACCCTCACAGCTCTGGATATTTTTGTATTCTCTTTTTCAAAGATTAGAGCTTTTGTTAAATTTTTGGACATTATACAAACCTTGATACTGAAGTATTAAAAATATATATATATTTTGTCTTGCTAATGAGCTTACATTCATCAGTACTAGTGTCTGCTTTCTCTATCCTGATGTTTGTCCCCTTGTTCCAACTGAACTTTTTTCAGATATCTCCTTATATATACGGTATCTCACAAAAGTGAGTACACCCCTCACATTTTTTGTAAATATTTGATTATATCTTTTAATGTGATAACACTGAAGAAATGACACTTTGCTACAGTGTAAATTTGCTGTCCCCTCAAAATAACTCAACACACAGCCATTAATGTCTAAACCACTGGCAACAAAAGTAAGTACACCCATAAGTGAAAATGTCCAAATTGGGCCCAAGTGTCAATATTTTATGTGGCCACCATTATTTCCCAGCACTGCCTTAACCCTCTTGGGCATGGAGTTCACCAGAGCTTCAAAGGTTGCCACTGGAGTTCTATTCCACTCCTCCATGACGACATCACGGAGCTGGTGGATATTAGAGACCTTGTCCTACTCCACCTTCCATTTGAGGATACCCCACAGATGCTCAATAGGGTTTAGGTCTAGAGACATGCTTGGCCACTCCATCACCTTCACCCTCAGCTTCTTTAGTAAGGCAGTGGTTGTCTTGGAGGTGTGTTTGGGGTCATTATCATGCTGGAATACTGCATAGTAATCATGCTCTGCTTCAGTATGTCACAGTACATGTTGGCATTCATGGTTCCCTCAATGAACTGTAGCTCTCAGTGCCGGCAGCACTCATGCAGCCCCAGACCATGACACTCCCACCACCATGCTTGACTGTAGGCAAGACACACTTGTCTTTGTACTCCTCACCTGGTTGCCGCCACACACGCTTGACACCATCTGAACCAAATATGGTTATCTTGGTCTCACCAGACCACAGGACATGGTTCCAGTAATCCATGTCCATAGTCTGCTTGTCTTCAGCAAACAGTTTGTGGGCTTTCTTGTGTCATCATCTTTAGAAGAGGCATCCTTCTATGACATGCAGTCCAATTTGATGAAGTGTGCGGCGTATGGTCTGAGCACTGACAGGCTGACCCCCTGCCCCTTCAACCTCTGCAGCAATGCTGGCAGCACTCACACGTCTATTTCACAACCGCTGGATATGACGCTGAGCATGTGCACTCAACTTCTTTGGTCGACCATGGCGAGGCCTGTTCTGAGTGGAACCTGTCCTGTTAAACCGCTGTATGGTCTTGGCCACCGTGCTGCAGCTCAGTGTCAGGGTCTTGGCACTCTTCTTATAGCCTAGGCCATCTTTATGTAGAGCAACAATTCTTTTTTTTCAGATCCTCAGAGAGTTCTTTGCCATGATGTGCCATGTTGAACTTCCAGTGACCAGTATGAGGGAGTGTGAGAGCGATGACACCAAATTTAACACACCTTCTCCCCATTCACACATGAGACCTTGTAACCCTAATAAGTCACATGACACCGGGGAGGGAAAATGGCTAATTGGGGCCCAATTTGGACATTTTCACTTAGGGGTGTACTCACTTTTGTTTCCAGCGGTTTAGACATTAATGGCTGTGTGTTGAGTTATTTTGAGGGGACAGCAAATTTACACTGTTACACAAGCTGTACACTCACTACATTGTAGCAAAGTGTCATTTGTTCAGTGTTGTCACATTAAAAGATATAATCAAATATTTACAAAAATCTAAGGGGTGTACTCACTTTTGTGAGATACTGTATGTGTGTGTGTGTGTGTGTGTGTTATTGATGTATATATATATATATATATATATATATATATATATATATATATATATATATATATATATATATAGCTTTATGCATGTCACATTTTCCGAGGTGTCATAATCATTGCTTTCTTTGCACAATGTCTTTGTGGTTGTATTGCGTAGCCCAGAGCAAATAAATGTCACAGATTTGGAAGACTCTCCAGTTTCTTCATTTACTAAAGTATGTTGAATTGCCAATAATATATTCCTGTTACATTTGAAGATTACAGATATGGCTTTGTGTGCCATGATGAATTCTTTGTATGCTCTACACTGCAAAAAAATATATCTTACCAAGTAATATATATATATATATATATATATATGTATATGTATGTGTGTGTGTGTCTTCACTTGGTAAGCTATATATATATAGCCAAACATTTGTGCACACCTGACCCTCAGCACCCGTATATAGTCCTTTCCCAGACTATTGCCACAATGTCTGAAGCACACAATTGTATTGGATGTCTTTGTATTCTGTAGTATTACAGTTTCCCTTCAATGCTATTATTAATAGGCCCATACATGTTATAGCATGACATTGAACCTGTACGCAATGCTAGGTCCATGAAGGCAGGGTTTGTCAAGATTGGAGTGGAAGAACTCACAGAGCCCTGACCTCAACCCCTCTGAGCACCTTTTGGTTTAACTGGAACGCCGACTGCACCCCAGACCTCCTCATCTGACATCAGTGTCTGACGTCACTAATGATCTTGAGCACAAATCCCCACATTCACACTCCAAAATGTTGTGGAAAGCCTTTCCAGAAGAGTGGAGGTTATTATAACAGCAAACGGGAAGCTATATCTGGAATGGGATGTTTAAAAGCACATATGGGTGTGATTGACAAACTGGCCCATATAATGTATCTTGAATAAAGGAAAAGTTATCTAATATTTCTAATTATTAGATTACTATATAACATAAGACCTTTAAGAATATTTGCTAAATTCAAGCTTAAAATTGTCTATTGTATTGGCAGATAATTTTGCTTCTTGAAATAAATGCTTGAAATAAGCAAAATTATCTGCCAAAAGAATGACAATTTCAGGCTTGAAATGAGTATAAAAAATGCCTAGAAATAGGCTTAATAATCTTAAATTGTATAAAAAAATTTTTTTAAGGATGATATTAAAATCTAATAAACAGAAATATTACTTGAATTAAACTAATTGAATTAATTTTCCCGAATTCAAGAATTTTTACTTGCCAAGATATTTCGCAGTGTATGTATACATAAGTAAAGAATAAAAATGGATGCGTTGGTTTAGAGAATTGATCAATGACCAGGTGTTGTGATGCGGCCAGGAGCAAACTGGAGTTAGGGTTACCGCTCAAAGTGGATTATTTTATTCCCTTTTTTGTTTTCAGCAACTTACCAACGATTACAATTTTCAATTAATTACTCAACAATGCATCATGCTTTTTAGCTAAATATAGTTACATTTAATGTTTTGGAAGGTGGCAGAAAACTGTTACAAAGCATTGGCAATGATGACTTCTTCTAAATATGTTCTAAATAATGTTCTTCTAAATAAAAAATCTCTTTACAGAAAACCTCACTATAGCAACAATTATCGTTGTTAAATAACCACTCGGTTGTTTTTGTTTGTTTGTTTGTTTGTTTAAATCTGTGTATTATTAGTCTTAGATTATATGGAGTGTGTGGCATACAAGTCTTGTGAATAAGTTATTACTATAGCAACAGTAAGCCTGTGGTATAATGGGCTTCGAATGACTTCAGACTTTAAGGGATTATCAAAATTTCCCATGATCAAGGAAACATTCTGGGAAGCATTCTGGATCTATGTAAGTAACCTCGAGTTCTTCAAGTGCTCCTATGGTTGTACTTCCAGGCAAGATATTTATAATTACTAAATGAAGGGAATTTCTATCCAGAGTCTTTGTAAAAATGTTTATTAAGCTGTATACTGCATGTTGTGTCACCATATCAGTAAAAGTCCGTAGCTGGCCTAAAGCAAACAACATGATTTTAAGGTAATGTATTTAATAAAAACAATTTGACATATAACCACTGAAAGCTGGTCATGTGCTCCTAACCCCATTAGCCTACAGAGGGTCCATCATTGTCCTCACATACCCTGCCCTGGCCGAGCACCAGGGAACAGTAGAAAGGAAATCTTAGTCTCCACTTGCATCAAGCTAATTTTCCCCCCAGAGATCAAACAGCTCTCTCTTTTGTGTGTGTGATTGTACAATTTAAATGGAGCTGGACTAAGCCAGTTTTGCCTGAGAGTCTGCAGCCATCCATTGCTGCCTTCGTTTTTGCTGTGCACTTTGAAGTGGAGAGCTGTTTAGATAGAGCTAAGCCTCTGAAAAAAGAGATAAATTGGATGGTAATCCATGTCTCAGCACCAGAGATGTCAGCTGGAATGTCAGGTGCCAGTGCATTCCATGCTATTCCTCTATAGCCTTTGTGAGTTCTTCAGATTGGTGGGAAAAATAACTCATGTATGATTGATACGAAAGAGCCAGGTGCTCTCTATTATTAAAAGTACTGACATAATTCGCACCTTTGTATCTCTTGATTCAGCTGGCACTAAAAGAGCCCCTGCATACCAAATCTGCACGACTTGAAAAGGTGCTGGTCAGAATGTGTTTCTCCATAGTTAGACGCACTGTCCTCCAGCAGACCTTGGTCACAAGAATTTGAATTTGCTACTGGCAATGAATGAAGAACCCTGTCTGGCCATAAATTTGTAAAAGTGCTTTTAGCCACTGAACAGCTTTTCATAGCAATGTCACAGCCTGGTGTGATAAGCGAGAGGCCAGGAATAAAAGAAAATTACGGAGAAAAAAAATCTGTTACTTTTGATTGTTGAAAAGTGGACGGTTGTACACTGTTATTACAGGTCACTTAACAATCTGCAGTTGCCGTAGTTGCTAAATTGCTATGCATTTAAGTACTTCTGAGTGAAATAGTAGCTTTGTAGCTCTTTATTGAAAAAGATGCTTGCAAAATTAGAGGTCAAGATGTCTGATGCTGCTCATCCTTTGCGTGATGCTCTATACTTGGCTGTACTACGGTGTACTAACAAACGCTGTTGGAGCTAATTACTGCCTACAGCCTTCAGATTAAATATAAGGCCTTCTCCAAACAAGTAATCCCAAGCAAATAAATATCATATTTTCAGTCCATCATGGATCAGTCTTGCTTAGTTTCTACTCATTATTCAAGGATGGACAAAACGAATTGAAATTCAGCTAAATATGATTAATCAAAATTTCATCCATTTTAAGAAATTGTTTCTATATGTTATAGTCAATCTGACTCGAGTATTTTTACACTTAATGATTCTATGTAGAACCCTACAGCAGAGTGTATTCTTATATACAGTGCCTTGCGAAAGTATTCGGCCCCCTTGAACTTTTCAACCTTTTGCCACATTTCAGGCTTCAAACATAAAGATATAACATTTTAATTTTTTGTGAAGAATCACCAACAAGTGGGACACAATTGTGACGTGGAACGAAATCTATTGGATATTTTAAACTTTTTTAGCAAATAAAAAACTGAAAAGTGGTGCGTGCAAAATTATTCGGCCCCCTTTACTTTCAGTGCAGCAAACTCACTCCAGAAGTTCAGCGAGGATCTCTGAATGATCCAATGTTGTCCTAAATGACTGATGGTGATAAATAGAATCCACCTGTGTGTAATCAAGTCTCTGTATAAATGCACCTGCTCTGTGATAGTCTCAGGGTTCTGTTGAAAGCGCAGAGAGCATCATGAAGACCAAGGAACACACCAGGCAGGTCCGTAATACTGTTGTGGAGAAGTTTAAAGCCGGATTTGGATACAAAAAGATTTCCCAAGCTTTTAACATCCCAAGGTGCACTGTGCAAGCGATCATTTTGAAATGGAAGGAGTATCAGACCACTGCAAATCTACCAAGACCTGGCCGTCCCTCTAAACTTTCAGCTCAGACAAGGAGAAGACTGATCAGAGATGCAGCCAAGAGGCCCATGATCACACTGGATGAACTCCAGAGAACTACAGCTGAGGTGGGAGAGTCTGTCCATAGGACAACAATCAGTCGTACACTGCACAAATCTCGCGCTTTTATGGAAGAGTGGCAAGAAGAAAGCCATTTCTCAAAGATATCCATAAAAGTCTCGTCTAAAGTTTGCCACAAGCCACCTGGGAGACACACCAAACGCCTCACACCAAACGGAGAAATGGCTTTCTTCCTTCTTCTTCTCGCGCTTTCAACAGAACCCTGAGACTATCACAGAGCAGGTACATTTATACAGAGACTTGATTACACACAGGTGGATTCTATTTATCACCATCACTCATTTAGCACAACATTGGAACATTCAGAGACCCGCTGAACTTCTGGAGTGAGTTTGCTGCACTGATAGTAAAGGGGACGAATAATTTTGCACGCACTCAGTTTTTTTTTTTGCTAAAAAAGTTTTAAAATAAAAATAGATTTCGTTCCACTTCACAATTGTGTCCCACTTGTTGGTGATTCTTCACAAAAAATAAAAATTTTATACCTTTATGTTTGAAGCCTGAAATGTGGCAAAAGGTTGAAAGGGGGCCGAATACTTTTGCAAGGCACTGTATATATATATAAAAAAAGTACTCCAAGTAAAAACCATTAGGAAGCTAAGAACCCTTAACAATGCCTTGAGGTTTTTTAGTAAAGTGCCATTGAAGAACCAATTTGTGTTTCCTAATAAATTCTTTGATCAATCTTCCAAGATTCCTTTGTTTATTTATTATCTTTTCTTTATTTATAGTGGGGGAAATAAGTATTGAACTCGTCAAAATTTCCTCTGAGGCTATTCACATGAAATTTTCACCAGATATCAGTATTAACTCAAGAAATCCGGAAATATAAAGAATTCATTAAGTCGTTAAAGTCTATAAGTAAATTTATGTGCAATATAGTGGAATGACACAGGAAAAAGTATTGAACACGGTAAGAAAAAGCAGTTGTCAAAGGCAAGGTAAGGCAACGAACCAGCTGAAAGTAATTATACCTCCTATCTGTGCAAATTAATATCAGCTGGGTTAGTAAATTGATGGTCTGTAAAAAGGCTTTTCGTTACCAAGGTTTCACACAAGAAACCTCTCATGATGGATAAAAGCAGAGACCCAAACCTTCGCAACAATGTTGTTGCAAAATGGAATCGGATACAGACGTATTACTGAATCTTCCAGTAAACACCATTGGGGCCATTATGCACAAGTGGAAGCAACATCACTCCGTCATCAACTGGCCACGCACATGAGCTCCTCGCAATATTTTTGAAAGCCTATGAAACACTTGGAGACTGTAGTCAGACGAGAGCAAAATTAACTTTTTGGCTGTCATACTACACACCATGTTTGGAGAAGAAATGGCACTGCACATCACCCTAAAAACACTTTACCACCAGTGAAGTTTGGAGGTGGAAGCATCATGGTATGGGGCTGTTTTTCATCGTATGGTACTGGCACACTTCATATAATTGAAGGAAAGATGAGTGGAGGAGCCCTTTACTGGAAGATTCTTAAGAAGAATCTGCTGCTATCCACCAGAATGATGAAGATGATCCAAATCATACAGCAAAGGAAACTATCAATTGGTTTTAGAGAAAAAAATCAAGGTGTTTGAATGGCCCAGTCAATCACCTGACTCAAATCCAATTGAGCAAGATTTAAAGACAATATGTTTAGAAGAATGGGCCAAAATCACACCTGAATATTGCGACCTTGAAGCTGTCATTACAAACAAAGTCTTCTCCACTAAGTATTAAATAAATTTCAGTCAGCGTGTTCAATGTTTTTTTCCTGTGTCATTCCGCTTTATTACACACAACTTTATTTATGGACTTTAATGTTGTGAATTCTTTATATTTCCGGATTTCTGGAGTTAATACTTATGTCTGGTGCAAATTTCATGTGAATAGCCTCAGAGGAAATATATTTATTGAAACAAATATTGATGCGTCCAATACTTATTCCCCCCACTGTATTATTTTCATGGCTTTCACTGTGTTGATGGATGACAAAAAGATTTTACTTGTGTGCAAACATTCAGTTTTATCCCAGTGAAACAGGTTATGGTCAAAGGGCAGGTCCATGAATAATGAAAGCAATATAAAAATAGCATTATTATCAAGACCTTTTTGGTTTTATTTAATATATTCTTTAAGGTATCAATAATTCAGAACATCTCCAGAGGCTTTTAACATGACCTCACTGTCTAGCACTTTATAATATAAAGATCTTTTAAAGTGTATGTATGTGGAAAAAACCTAGTGAGCAACTGCAGCACTCCATCCTGAATTTGTTTGGACTGCTGTGTTTACTTGCATAGTTGTCTTCTTTAGGTGCTATTCCCTCAGCTCTACATACATTACAGCATTTGGCAGACACCATAATCCAGAGCAACTTTTATCAACAATTATCTAATTTTTATACAACTGAACAGTTGAGGGTTAAGGGCCTTGCCCAACAGTAGCAGCTTGGCAGAGCTGTGATTTGAACTCACGACTTTCTGATCAAAATTTTTATTTTTTTTTTTTTTTTTTTTTTTTTTTTTTTTTTTTTTTTTTTTTTTTGTTTGGTTGTTTTTTTTTTTTTTTTTTTTTTTTTTTTTTTTTTTTTTTTTTTTTTTTTTTTTTTTTTTTTTTTTTTTTTTGTGTGGGGGGGGTTTTTTTTTTTTTTTTTGGTTTGTTTTGTTTTTTGTTGTTGTTTTTTTTTTGGGGGTTTTTTTTTTTTTTTTTTTTTTTTTTTTTTTTTTTTTTTTTTTTTTTTTTTTTTTTTTTTTTTTTTCTTTTTTGGGGGGGTTTTTTTATTTTGTAGCGGATCTCATGCTGCTTGCATGTGGATTGTTAGCAGAGGGATAGATGCTTTCCTTTATTAAAAAGGTGTGAAAAGAAACGAGTCCAGCATGCACATATGCTGTTCTGTGGTACTTTTGAAAGAAATTTTAGTGCGCTCAGTTATGCCTAGCGAAATGTGTTAATGTCGATTCAGTGAATAAACACTGGGGGGGCTTGTTTTTGTGGGGGGGAAGTTAAGCTCCTTTTTAAAAAAAAATTATATTTAAAGTAAGGTGTTAAAGAGAGGAGGGGGGGGCGGGTTTTCTGGGCCCCAGAGCACATTCGGTAAGGGTCTGTAATGTTTCAAATTCTCAACATTGTGTGAATTTACCAAAAGATATTCATGCCTCATTAGTTTGAAGAGGAACTCTTTTTGTCGTCCTTTCTTAAAAGGCTTCACCAGGATTCATAAATCTAATACATCCCCCAACCACAGGTCTGTCCATTCTTATAATGTGTTGGCAGTCTGCACCAATCTTTGAACAATCTGTCCCTCATTTGGACTCAGACAAATTACCACTGGAAGCCAATCTTTTACTGCATTGATTCAGTCGATATGGCAGAAAACACCTCAAAAGTTCATGATAAATAGGCACGGAAAATGGATTTATGATAAGCCATGATTTGTATGAGTCAAGAGGTCGTCTGGTTCTGCTACAAAGACTAATAGAGTTCAAGGTCTGCTTTTAAATTTAATGAATGTGCCGGTGTCAAGGATGGCTTTTAGCTTTTGGCTTCAGTTCTGTGCATGGTTACTGGGGTGGAACAGCAACAGAGTTTGGATTCAAATGAAAGAATGCATTTGAGATATCTGACACCCCTTGTCCCTGCTAGATGATCAATTGCAAGAGTACAAATAGTAAAATACTTCATATGTATAGACCTTACAAAACCTTCAAACTGAATGAAATTTGATTTCAAAACAGACTACAACACGCTACACGAAATGAAGTGCATTAGTACTGGCTCTGGTGAAGTTTGGCTGCTAAAGCAGGAGAAACCCTGGGTGGTGATGGAACACAGTGTACCGAGGGGTCTGGATGTGCTTCGGAGGAATTTATGTGCAAAAAAAGGATGCAGATTAAAACACACACATACACACATAGCAGGTGTGTGCATTGTACAGAGGCTAAGCAGATATTTCAGTGTTCTATGCTCTCTGTCATTCTCTCACCCTCTCTCACATCTCTTTTGTGTTTAAAGGCATTCTTTTCACTCCCTCTTACTGGAAGGACTTAGCTGTATACACATGCTGCCACTTTTCCATTGCTGATCCAGTATTTGCAGAACACACATTCTCTCATTCGTACACCCACTGCACATGTAAAGAACGGGTCCTCTAGCTTTCTCTTCTGGCCTATGTACGAAACAGAATTATTGGAGGACATGCAAATAATTCCATCTTGTTATCCCGTATTTTGTGACCGATAGAATTTCTTTACAAATAAATCTTTTAGTTTTGTTATTTGACTTTGTGTGTCTTTGTGACAGCAACAAATAACAATCCAAAACAGATGGTTATTTTCAAAAGGTTACGACAGGAAGTAGAGAGAGCAATTTTTTCCCCTCCATTTCCGACAGTTCAAAAGAAACAGATTGAGCTCTAAATGTAAGCTGTGTGTGTTTGACCTGTGTCTGCTGTCTGTTTATAAGCATTTACATAATTTCCTCTGAGACATTGTGTCAAAGGAGCGCCTACTCCTGACTGCCACAGTCCACTAAAAACATTTCAATGTTTTTTTCTGATGCATTTGAAGGGGGGAAGTGGGGGGGATGCATCTATAAATGCTTTACTGACTTTGACACACAGCTTTAGTCATGGAAATATTCACGTTCTGCAGTCAGTTAAATTGCACTTGAGCCAGAGACAATCTGTGAAGAGAAAGGAATTGGATTTGTATACTATTCCTCTCTTGAAGACTTCCATCTGTGCTAACATTACTGGACTGTCAGGTACAGAGGTTTGGGCTGAAATGAACGATAAAAGCTAAGCCATGGGGAAACTATTAAACTGCAGTCTGAAAGAAAGCAGCAAGCTGATACAGTTCAAGGTGGAGCAGAAAGGGTCAGGATTAAATTGCCAGGTGGTTATATGTTCTTGGTGTTTTTTTTCTTTTCTTCAGGAGGTCAAAAGGATTCTCCTATGAGACAATACTAGAAAGAAATATGCCCTGGCATAAATTAGTTCCCTTGTCTTATTTGAAGAATGTTTATTTTAAGAATTTTATTTAGTCTACCTCTTATGTTGTGATTGATTTCATTATTCATTTAAAATTTGAATCAAGATTTTTTAAAATAAAGAAGTGTGAATCTTCCTGATACTTATACATAGACACAGCGATGGTTCATCCATAGGTGCACCATATATGTTAGCTATTCAACAAATAATGCTCCTAATAAAGTCCTCATTCACAGCTCCATATATTATTAATTCTGTTTACATACTAATGAAGTGATAACAGAAGCCCATTGGCACAGGAATCGCACTGTCTGAAGAGGAGATGTGGACAGTTAATTGGGTGCCAGCTTGGGCTAGTTTACAAAACTCAATGGCCACCAAGAGCTTGTTAGCAAATAATCAGAATGAAATATAACAAACTACAGACAGCGTGCCTAAATGTGTCTCCCTTTTCTGTATGCCTTTCTGGTGATGGGAAACACACCGCCTGTACTGCATACAGTTAGACTGCATGTTTTCGAACTGTCTAATATGGGGTTATTCTAAAAATTCACAAATTAGTAATCTATGGTGTAAGTCATATGTGATAGACTCTCAGTTATCAGTCTTGTTTGAGGCTATGACATTATTAATATTGTTCTGCCTCACCAAAACCTGAGGTCACAATCTAATAGGTAGATTGGCTAATCTAAATTGCTCCTAGATGTGAATGAGTGCATGGGTTTGTATGTGTAGTTGGTCCCCAAGAGGAAAAAGTACAGCTTTTGTTTAAAAAACACCACCACCACCCAAATGTTTCTGTTTGGTAACTGAGGGTTAGAGTTAGGTGTAGGTGTGTGTGTAGCATTAATAATTATCTCAGTGGAAGGTCCTCACAATGATAGTAAGACAAATAGCCTTCTGCCCAGAGTTTGGGGAGAGGCTTTGGATCAACGGTAACCCTGACCAAGATAAAGCAATTATTGAAGATGAGTGAATGAATAAATCAATGAATGAATAAATGAAAGGAATTAACTGGATTGGATTATGAGAATTTGCAATCATGCTGTCTAATTTTGGAGAGTATGTTTCAAAATGCTGGTCATTTTCTGATAACAAATGTGAACATTTGATAACTACAGTCAGTCAAGTCTTTTCCAAGTATCTAGAGTGGTAACAAAATGACCAGACAAACAATACTGTATATATAGGACTAAACTTCCTCTCTATTTCTGTAATAATTATCTTTGATTCTTCATTTAAAGTGAGGTAATATTGTCCCCTACAATTTCACATAGATTCCGGAAACACTGCAATTTATATGGGCCGGTCATGTATAATTGAAGGTGCATCTCGTATGAGTTACAATTACTCTAAAGCATATGTGAGTGATGTCAAGTGGATGGACATCTCCCTGATCTGAGCGATACTTACATCAGAGGCGTTGCAGTAGATTAAAGGCAAGCTTCCTGTTGGAGGTAAAAGGGACACATTTGGTGCCCAATCCTAAAGTTTTTATTCATTTGCATACTTTTTTTCAGAATGCACTACCCAATCAACAGTTGCACAAAAACTTTTGCAGGTTGGCATTAAAGTTATTTATTTATATTTCTGCAGATTGCTTTGACTTTTAGATTACAGTGACCGTGTAGATTCATATGACAGTGTAGATTCAAAGTAAAGCTACATGAGGAACATAAACAGTGAAGAAAAACAAAGGTCTAAAAATTTTCTACGTTTTGTAGTGTTATAACTCAGACCATAAATGGATGTAATTGGAATTATATGTCATGAACCCATATAAAACTGACCCATAATGTGGAAATATAGGAAAATCAATATAGTTTTTGAAAGTTTCGGTTTTTGATTATAATTTTCTATAACCATAATTTGGAGGAAGATTGGGTGCAAGGCGGGACACCCTGAAAGGGATGCCGGTCCATCACAGGGCAACACAGTGGTTTTGGGAGGTGGGAGAAAACCCTTGCAGCCACAGGGAGAAGCTCCACGCAGACAATAATCAAAGCTTAGAATTGAAACCCTAGAGCTAGGGTAAGCATTACTTGTTAAAAATAATTACAGTTTCTGAAGGAAAAAAAAACAAGAAGTTTAAATTGTACTGGTATCTAATATTGCTATCTAATATAAAGTATATATTATTTTTTCTAGTAACTATTGAAAATATCAACGTGGATTGAAGAAATAAAGCTTCCTCCAAGTTTGTACCTGAATAAATAAGCCAAGGCTGGTGGAATATACTTAAAGATTTGCATGTCTTTTGAAATGGGATATAAATATAATTGCATCCATCCATCCATTCATTCATTAATGTAATAATGATAGTAATACATAGGCTGTTAGTTCATCATTGTACTCTGCTTTTTCCTGTCAGTCTTTCTGAAGAACCATTGTCATACGGTTAAGCTCATTTGGTTTTCTCCACATAGGCAAAATATTCTTTTCCTAACTCAAATCCTTAACCACTGAGCCATCAAAATTAGTGCTACTAGCTTACATTGATGGACTCTTTGTTGTTGTTTCTTTTTGGAAAGCTGATTGCAATCAGTTGCATGTATTAGGGGAAGATTTTGGGAAAAGGTATTCTCTGAACAAGATGCCAGAGTGGATTTGTCCACTTACTGTCATTTTCGAAGGAGAATGTGCAGCCAAATGGACAAATCAATAAGTTTGTCTTCTTATCACAACATTCTAACTTAGTAGATTTGATCTCAAACCTTTTCTGAATGTTACAAATGAGCAGTTTGCTTCCAGGCTATACTAGCAGCAATGTCCAGAGTGTTCTCTGCAGCTGAATGAAGACGATTTCTTTAAAACTTGTTTTAATGAAGAAAGATGCCGTAGTGACAAATTGACAGTTGCTCATAACTTGAGCAGTTTCTGGTAGGGAATAAATAGTTGGGAACACATTTCTGAAATAGAGTCCATGACTGGCACTAAGACTCTTCATTCCTTTAGCCCAAACTTGAGAATAAGAAGAGAAGGCATAAGAGTAATGTTATTTTAAATGTTAAATAGTAAATATTGTAACATTGTAATATTGAACAGTTCCTTCCTCCACCAGAGGGAGCCATCACCTGAGTGTTAGTGGCACTTCCTGTTTGTAGCTTTATAAGCCATGTGCTTGCAACACATTGCGAAGTATTGCCAGTGATATCTGATATCTACCTTACCAAGCCATTTCCATTGCCATTGCCTTTCTTGTGCATCGACCTTTTTGCCTGTTGGAATTTTCCCCTTTTGTCTATCATTTGGATTTGTTTGCTATTTGTCCGCCTCTCTGTGATTGGAAAGTTGCCTGTACTTTGATTATGACTTTTCCTGACACATTGGATTGGTTTTTCATTGTCTTCTCAAAAAAGCTCCTCTATAACATGCATTCTAACATGCCTCCAGCTATGGATACCTTACAGAATACTTCGCCTGACCAGAATCCAGCAGAGGTTACACAGCTCAGAGCCAAGAATGCCTATCAAAATGAGGTATTACATGGATTTCAAGAACATCTCGTGAATCTCCAAACTGCTAATGAACATCTATATCTATTCCTTGCCTTCCCCAAGCCACGAAATGGTAAGAATGGCACTACCTGTTCTATATTTTTCTCTCATCAATCCGATACATTTAAACAAAAAATGGCTAAATGTGCTTTTATGTTGAGTCTGCTTACCGGGAAGGTATTGGAGTGGGCCACGGCAGTTTGGGATAAGGATGAACAAATTTACACGTCCTTCACATATTTTTTTGCTTCAGATTAAGGAAGTTTTTGAATACCCTGCAGGGGTAAGAGACATTTCTGTATATTTACACCAAGGAAAATTATGTGCAGTCAATTATGCAGCACAATTTCGTACGTTAGCAGCAACGAGTGGTTGGAACGATATCACTCTCAAACCAGTGTTCTGTGAACAATTAAATCCCTCACTGTAAACTGAGCTTTCATGCAAAGATGACTCATTCACTCATTACCTTGGCCAATAAAATCGATAATCTCATGCGCAATCAGCCATGCTGCAGTTCACTCAAGCATTTCTCCACTGCTGCCTCATCTCCTGTTATATCATCAATTGAATTGGATGAGACCACGCAAATTGGATGTACGAGGGTGCCCGAGAAGAAATACCAACACAGAGAAGATGAGGGGTTATACATTTATTTGGCCAACCTAGACATCGTTGTAAAACCAGAGCCTCAGCTGGATCTTCTTAAAGGGTGAGCATCGCATTCAATTCCATTTCCAGTCAGAATTGAACTCTTCCTGTGATCATTTTAACTGAAGATAAACAATCATGTGTTACAGCGCTAGTGGATTCAGGAGCTGCACTAAACCTTATTCATCAGAAGATAGTTACCTAATTCAATATCCCAACTATGCCATGTAATCCTCCCATCTGCATCATTGCAGTATATAATGTAACCATAGGCAAAGGACAGATAACCAAAGGACAGATAACCCATCACATCATCCCTATCCAGATCCAAGTGGGACTTTTCCAAGTTGAAACAATAATATTCTGTCATCACATCTACTTGCCATCCCTTTATACTCGGCTACCCATTGCTATCACTCCATGATCCATTGATCTCCTGAAAAAAGGAGGAATTGCTGCATGGAGTGGCCATCCCCCACAACTATCAAAGAACTACAGCGGTTTCTTGGGTTTGCAAACTTTTACAAGAGATTCATAAGAAACTTAAGTACCGTTGCAGCCCATTCACTGCATTACTCAGAGGAAAATCTAGGAAGTTGACTTGGCCTGACAGTGCACAAGTCTAGTTTCAGCACTGCTTCAATCTTGAAACAGCCAGATCCAGACCTCCATTTCATAGAAGAACTGGATGCTTCAGACTGTGGCATCGGGAATCCCGTTCATTCATCGCCTCAACCAGAACCCATTCTGTAAACATCTCACCCAACCGTTGGGACATTATGGAAAAGATTCAACATGGACATCAGGATGAACCACCACCCAACAGGCAGAGCCTCCCCACAACAGGCAGTACGTACCCCAAGATCTTACAATGGGTGTACGCCTCCCTAGGCTCTGGTCACCCAGGGATTCAAAGAATCACAAGACTGGTACATAATTATTTCTGGTGGCCCACTCTTCTCCATGATGTGACTGCTTATGTTAATGCCTTATGTTTAGTCAGAATTCCCCGTCAACTCCATGCAGGGCTGCTGAAACCTCTGCCCATTCCTCAACGACCATGGTCAAACCTAGCAATAGATTTTATTACCGATCTCGCTAATTCCAATGGTTTCACTGCCATCTCTGCCATCGTTGGTCGTTTTTAAATTCATATTGTTCACATTTGTGTATTTTTTTTTCAACATAAACTTTACATTTTTGCTTGATGCTGGAAATAAATTCATTTTGTTTATTCCAAGAACAGTGTGGACCATATTGGTTTATATCAGACAGAACATTGTCTAAAGGCCAAAAAAACTTTTTATTCAAAGCAACATCTTGAAGTCCTTTCAACAGTCAAAAGTGAGCACTTCACAGAACAGAACCACTGAAGTGGTCATATGTTAAAAAAAGAAAAAAAAAGAAAAAAGAAAACAAATATGCGTTCACATACAAACTGAAATATATAGCCCACATAAGTGTAACTATGTCAAGGCACTACTGGTACTATAAACAATGCTGTGTAAAGTAAAAACATTAGTATATATATAACAGCAGCTATAATTGGCTTACCGTACAGAACAAAAGCAGCACTGTAATTACAGTAATTATTTTAAACCAATGTTACAATATTGACAGTATGCAAATGAACAACTAGGCCTATAAATTAAAGGTTGTGATACACCTGTGAACACTTATCAACATTAGCTGGTGGTGTTTCCTCATGGGGAGGGTAGGAATAATGCAGAGAAAGGGAATGGTGACGTTGTGAATGTGAGGGTGTGTGCTGCTGGAATGAATGCATCATGACATCAAATTGTCTCTTCATCATTTGCTGGAAAATCCTGGTTGCTTCTTGGCGTACCTCCCTCTGTACCTGTTGCCATCTCCATTTGTGCCTTCAATCAGTTATCAAACATCTCCTTCTCTTGCTGGTGACGCAGTTGCTCCCCTCGCATGAATTCTTCATGCTGTGTCTTTGACATGTCCATGAAGGCTGCAATCGTGTCACTCACATCTTCCTCTTCCTCTTCTCGCCCTGTTCTGAGGGTGTATCAGGTGTAGTACTACTATCAGGGTCTCGTGTGTTTCATCACCAGTGCGTGACTATGAAAATAAAAGCAAAATAAACATTGTAAGCACAAATAAAAACATTTGCCCATGATAACAGGCAAAGACTATTCCGATTTTCCTACTGTAGCACCAAACGGACATATTTTAAGTTAAAACGAGTATAACTTGTCATGAGGCACAGGAGAACAGTGAGGTCAGCATATACTACCATCATGTGAAATATGTTAAAATGTGTGTAGGACATCTTGTCAGGCAGAATATACCTATCAGAATGTGCTACCAAAATAAGGATCATGTACAGTACCGGTCAAAAGTTTGGACACACTCATTTTTTTTTCTCTCCACATTTTAGAATAATAATAAAGTCATCAAAACTCTGGAATAACACAAACGATCTATGGGAATTAAGTTGTGATAAAAAAAAAATCCACAATAAATCTACAAAATTTTATATTTTAGCATCTTCAATGTAGACGCCCTTTTAGCCTAGAATTTTCAGAAATGTATTCTTGGCATTTTCTCAAATTTTTTTTGAGGAATCCACCTGATATGCTTTCCCACCTACGCTGGACACTTATTGGCTGCTTTTCAGAATATAAATAAAATGTTAGTTTTATAACAAAAGAAATGAAAATGTTGGCACGGTTATATATTTTTTGTCTACAGCACAGATTTCAAACATTTAATCATACACCTTCGGATCAAAAGATTTTTAAGATCATGAGAAACATTTCAGTTGAGTGTCTCCAAACTTTTCAGTGTATATCATGATATAATGGGTGGCTACTAACTCCTTACCCACCACAAACCCCAATCCTAACCTTAAAACTGCAAATATAGATTTGGTAGCACATTATGATATGTTTGAGGGCACATTCTGACAGGTAGCATATATTTTCAGTGATATGCGCAAACACAGAAAGCACTAGTAGCAAAATCTGATGGGTAGCATGCATTGACATACATGTGCAGATCTTGAACAACTGAGTGTTTCAGCATAGTCATCAAATAAAAGCTAGCATAGGCTAACGTTACTCACTGCTCAATGGGCTCGCCAGTCCAGTGTCCTCTGTAACATTGTCAGACTGTGTTCCTGAACGCAACTTCAAAACATTAGTTTGGCTACTTGGTTTCAGGCCAGTTATTTTGCCGACAGCATCATACTATTGGAATTTATCCTTTATGTCTGACGAGCAGCCAGATTTACGGAGTATATCCCATTACCTTCAGATACTGAACACGCAGTTTTTTCAGCTTTTGACGACACTGCTCGGTGGTTTTTTGATACCCACGAGCATGTAGATAGTTTTGAATTCTTCCAAATATCTCTGAGTTCTTGTGTGTTGTATTCAGTTGTTCCTGTATACTCTCGTCTGCCCAAATTTCCAGTAAACACGGCACCTCTGCCGTTGACCAAAGTATTCCCTTTTGCCGCCATGATGTCCAACTGAACCATGCCCTGGCCCACCTCTTTTAAGTGGGCCATGGCACGGATTAGACTACCGTGCCTGGGCAAGTGTGAGTACGCCCTAAGTTGTCTGGTAAATGCACACTTTAAATTCTGCAGTGACCATTTTAATATTTTATTCTTTCAATCTGAGTTTAGGGGAAAACAACGTTATAATGTTGTCTAACATGTGTGATGCTTTGAGACTTGATTACTGCCTCAGCTCGATATTGGGCCTTGTTTAAGGACAGCTTTAAAGATATCGGAACCTCCTAATGATCCTACACATTCTACACAATAATCCCTTTCTTGTAGTAATCTTTAGAAAACCTCTTTCATATAGAACATTCTTTGTCATATTTATTTATTTATTTATTTATTTATTTATTTATTTGTACAAATCTTGCATTGCAGCAATAAAACTGTTAAACCTCATATATAAGTTACTCTAATGCAATCATTGTTAATGAGTTAACATCAACTAGGCCATCAAGCAAAGGTGAAACATGTATGCATGAAATATTTAAACATATTGTTTCCATCATTTAGAGAACACAGCAGACTTCAAATGTGCCTTTATCTAAAATACTATGATCATTAGTTAACCCTAAATGCATTGTCTAAGCCATTGATTTTTTATCACAAAGTTGTAAAAAAAAAAAAAAAAGACCCACCAGTTTCTAAACCAATATTCTATACTTTGCCCAACTGAGATTTATTCATGTTATTGCCCAACTAATATAAGCAATAAAGCATTTTCTTAGCGAGAATTTGCAGCTCTATTCACCGTAAATGGTCGGAGAAAGGCAGCCTGTGGCAAACCCTGCTGTGCTTATTTTCTCTGTCTGGTTGTCATCTCTTCGACAAAGCGGGATTTTTTTCAGGGTTGCAGCCGCAACAGGAGTGAAAAGTTCAAATATTAGACTTTCCTGTGGGGCTTGGGCCCTGTCACAGCTTGCCTATGCCAACGTCAACAGGGCAGGCCAATGGCAGAGGGCACTTCTGTCTCGTCTGCGGTGAGATTCTGGGATGGCGTTATGTGCAGATGGACCACCATACACGTTATCTTACCTGACGAGAAATAGAGGCCTAGTCCAATAACCCTGCACTTTGCTCCACTACACTGTCTACTGATCATTATGGAAAATATACAGGCCTTGCTTCCTGGTGTTATCATGATTAGCTTCCCTTAAGCAGTTAAAAGTATTCACGTATGCATACAGATTTCTGTATATCCCATGTGTCATTGCACAAATCAAATTAGAAGCAGTTTGAGTAGCTGTACTGATGAACAGCTGATGTTATGGCTAATATAATCCATATACATAGAGCAAGGAGTGGAGGTGTCATCATTGTGAAAGACTCCTTGAAAGAATGTGAGACATTCTGAAAGCCATGGCTGATGCAAGAGCAGAAAACAGACCAGCATATATACATAGACCAAAGTAATAGCGTGTGCTGATTTTATTGTTTAGGGGAAAAAAACACAACAGGGCATGCTGTTGTAGGAAAACAATCGTTTAATGGGTGGTGTGAGGTCACCTGACAGAACGTGAAGGGCCATTACCAACCCAAAATGGTAGTGTTCCTATAACACCAAATGCCAAAGTGTTTTATTCCTCATATTATTTATTAAAGGATGACGGTTCATACTTTTTATCCATTTATATTTACATTTAATGTTATGCCATGTCTGCAAAAAAAGTTATCTTGTTATCACTTATGTTATAAGTATGTTATAAACAATATATATAAGACAAGAAAATGCAACGTGTCATGTTACAAAATAATCCAAAGTCCTCTGTCCTGAAAACGTTCTCTTGTCAGACAACGTAAAGTTACAACTTTGACTCTGACAGTTACAAAGCACTGACAATGGAAACGCCTTCCAAAAAAAATTTACATTTTTTTATGGTTATAAAATGTAATCTTTTCACAGAAATCCTTTAACAATTAACTAGAGTTGGGGTACTCGATCACTGACTCGGACTCTGAAATTTTTCGGAGTACAGTCGAATCCGTGTCATGTGTAACATAAAAATAAAAAATAAGTAACATAAAATTACGATAACAAGAAATTAATGAATGTCTCCCTGCCTGTCCAGGGGACTTTCTGTGCACACACACTTGAAACACTTGCACAGAAAGCTGCCTCATCGTGCGAGTACCGAATTGAGTTCTCTTTAGCGGTTTATTACGCTTGGACAGTCAAATAAAACGAAAAAAGTTAAAAGAAGACAGCTGTGTTCAGAAATGAGTTTGTTGTCATTCATAGACAGATTAAAAACAGTAATAAAACATGAAGTTTGTTATGACACGCTGCTAAATGTAATTTTACTCTGTGCTCTCTCTCTCTCTCTCAGCCTATATAACTGTGGGGGAGAGACATCAAATTATCGAAATGTCAACTCGAACTGGAGAGAGAATTTAGTGTGATACAATATCAAAACAGGTTAATTTGTATTTTCATACACTTGTAATATAATAGAAGTTGTACATATGCCTTTAAATCCCCTTTTATCTTCTTTGAAACCAGTTTTTGATAGGAAACTACTTGAGGTAGTGATGACATGAAATAAAAATATTAAATGGCAATGGCAAGATGTAATAATGGTATTTTTGGTTACATTTATATTGACATTAGTTTGTGAAAGTTAAAATATAAATTTAACAGCTCAGTGTTGAGTTTACAATTGTAATTTCAAATCTTTTTTCAATTTTATTACTTTCTGGACTCGACACAGACTCGGCCATTAAGGACTCGGTCTTGAGTCCAACTCGGCCCCTTTCAGACTCAGACTCTGACTCGATTGCTTAAGGACTTGGTCTCGACTTCGACAAAGGTGGACTCGGACCCAACGCTACAATTTACACACAATTTTTTTTTATTACTGTGTAAAACTTTACTATAAAACCGATAATGTATTAGAATCTGTGATTTACCTTGCAGCTTGAACTAATGTTCAAGAAAATTATTCAACACCTCCTGACCAATCAGAATTGAGAATTCATTAATATTGTGCCCTAAACCCATATAATGCATAGTGTTTGGCAGCAAGCTGATAATGATTGTTGTGGAATGAAACCTTAATAAATGGTAATAGGTCTTTGTATCAGAAGTATGGTCTATGAAAATTTCACTGAACACCTTTCATTACGATTGAATGCACTTTTCCTTTGTGCAGCCAGATTGCATTTGACTTTTTCTATCCAAGTGCTTTCTCTGCACCCAGAGTAAAAGCTGTGGTTTAAGCAGCGAGATACTATCAGGCTATTCACCAGAGAAGGGATTAAATAGGTTCATTGAGCAAGCCATAGTGCCACTTTGGTAGAGATGCCTCATCTAAGACATCAGGCTTATCGAGAAGAAATGGGAGCTTGAATGAAACATAGCTTCCCTTCCCTTTCATGCACCCTTCCTTGTCCTTTTTTTTCAATTGCTTTAACGAAAAGTTGGCAGCTGAAGCAGGATTGTGAATGCCCCCTACTGTCCTTTGTGTGCCAGCTTCGGTTAATTACATTTTAATTATATAAAATCTCTGAGTGCATTGCCGCCTTTCAACAGCGGCTTTCTATACTCTGTTCTGTACTTGGAGCCTGCAGTCTTTGTACAGACATGTACAGGTGCCTTATCATTTGACGCATAAACACTGATATATAATATATACAATATTAAATAATGTATTTTTTTTTCAAACAACTTAAAATGCTATGCTTCATTCAGGTCTGCCTGGAATGTTTTTCATATTTCATATTTATGTGAATTTCACCAATAAATGAATTGTGGGGTCCATTAAGCCCAAGACATCTGTCCTTACACTGCCTTCAGGATAATACAGACTTCATCACAGGAGAATATATGCAACCAAAATGCAGGCATCTTTATCCCAAATTGAATACAGGGCTAATTATATATTAAATCATTATCAATAGTATTATTATCCATGATGAATATTACACATTTTTGATTATCCAATTGCTGCTTTGTCACTAAATAAATGAAGTACAGATTAAGTAAAATTTATGTAGAGCATCCTTGCAGAAAACGAACACAGCAATTATTTGCAATTCTAGCACAAAATGAATAATTTTATTATTTGATTCAGCCATAGTATATAAATAACAATGTGAGCATTGGCAAATTTAATGGATGCTTACACATTTGTCCAAACAGGGCATCTTGGTGAAATATTTCTGGCTTCTGTCATGAGTTGACATGAAAGTGGTCAGTCCTCCTAAAAGTGAAGTGAAGTGGTTATTTATCATTCTTTCATCTTCAGTAAGTATCTTGACCAGGGTTGCAGTGGATCTGGGGTCAAACCTGGCAACACTGGGCGCACGGTGGAAGAATCCACCCAAAAGGGGACACCAATCCATCATAGTGCACCATACATATGCACACATTCACACACTCATTCACATCTAGGGGTAATCTGGCACAGTCAGACTACCTAACTGCATGTTTTTGGACAGTGGGAGGAAACTGGACAACCCACAGGAAACCTACATGAACACAGGTAGAACATGAGAAACTCTGCACAAACAGAAACCTGAGCTCAGAATTGAACTCTGGAGCTTTGAGATGTGGCAGTGCTGCCCGCTGTGCCACCATGCTCCCCACATATACCCATAAATTTACATACCCCTTGCAGAATCTGCAAAATGTTAATAATTAAAAATTTTATTTTTTTTTATTTAGTACTGCTCTGAATTAGCTCTCCACTTATATTGGCACCCTTGTTAAATATTAGCAAATAAGGCTGTGAAAATTTGTCTTTATTGTTTACGCTCTTGCTCTTTAGTGTAAAAAAAATCACAAAAATACTCTGCTCTCATCGATATCAAACAATTGCAAACAAAACACAGGTTTATCAAAAAATCGTATATCTTAATATATGTTAACTATATGTGTGCTACAATAATTGTCCCTTTCAGTCAATACTTTGTGCTACCTCCCTTTGCCAAGATAACAGCTCTGTGTCTTCTCCTATAATACCTGATGAGGTTGGAGAATACATGGTGAGGGATCTGAGAACATTCCTCCATGCAGATCTCCCTCGATCCTTCCAATTTTGAGGTCCATGCTGGTGTACTCTCCTCTTCAGTTCATCTCACAGGTTTTCTACAGGGCTCAAGTAAGGGGGCTGGGATGACCATGGTAGTAAACTATTATTGTGTTGATTTTGATAGGGATTGTATATATATTTTGAATCATTGTCCTGCTAGGAAATCCAACCACAGCCCATTTTAAGCTTTCTGGCAGAGGCAGTAAGGTTTTCATTTAATATCTGTTGATATTTGCTAGAGTCCATGATGCCATGTATCCTAACATAATGTCCAGGTCCTCTGGCAGAAAAACAGCAAAAAAAACCCCAAAAAAACTGCTTGAAACCCTTCCAAACAACTTGTGGTGATGTAGGTGGTCTTCGGATTGTAGTTTTAGAGACTTTCTGACCCAAAGACACAACTAACTTCTGCAATTCTCCAACTGTGATCCTTGGAGATTTTTTAGCCACTCGAACCATCCTCTTCACAGTGTGTTTAGACAATATTGGCACATATCCTCTTCCAGGTTGATTAATAACATTTCTTAATTATTACCCTGATGGTGGAAATGCGCATTTTCAGTTCTTGTGCTATTTCCTTATAGCCACTTTCCATTTTGTGAAGCTCAACAAAGTTTGCTGCACATCACATCTATAATCCTTGGTCTTACCCATTGTTATGAATTACTAAGGGAATTTGGCCTAAGTGTTACCTCATATTTATACCTATAGTGTCCTGTTCCTAATCACCCAATTGTACTAATTTTTTATTTATTCTAAATATCAATTGGAGTATACTTCAAATATGTTTTTCTCATATGAATTCATATGGGTGCCGATAATTGATGCACACCTATATTTAACAAAGATTAAAAAGGTTAAACAATATATCAAAAAGGTTAAACAATTTTTCACAGCCTTCAGCCACAGGGTGCTAATATTAGTGGAGGGCACTTTAGTTCACAAGCCACAATAAATATTTTGATTGTTGTCCTTGATTCACACAGCATTAAGAATCAACGGTATGTAAACTTTTGAACTGGTTCATTTGTGTAAATTCAGTTATTATTGTGTCTTGTGGACTATATGTATACATTTGTTATCTGAAATAGCTTATTTAAGGCAGAACTAAATAAAAAACATAATGCAATTTTAATCATCCCCCTTCCCTGATTCTGCAAGAGGTATGTAAATTTATGAGCACAGCTGCAAGAAACTTTAATAATTATAATAAAAGTTAAAAGCAACAACAAACAAAACCCAAGTTGTGTTTTTTTTTCTTGTATTACAAGAGTAATACAAAAAAAATCCAGAAAAATCGCCTTCTGGCACTAAATGTTGTATTGGCCCATTTAGTGGTATACTTGCTCACACAAGCATTCACGTCCACCCACACAAGGTCTAGAAAGAGCCAAAATATTGCTGGAAAATTGTGAAATAGAGGAAAAATAATGTCAGCTTGCACCACATACTTTTAATTATGACAGTTGTAAAAAGTGGCAAATGAAACAGTAGAAATCTTGACCTATGTTTGTTGAAATACAGGGGGTAAAATGTGGCTTGTGTCCAGTGGAATTCCATTTAAGTAGGTCACTTTCTCCTCCTTTCCTTATTTCTCTTTACTGTTTTCCTTTGGTCCATGCAAAACTGAAAGAAAATACATGACCCTAGTCTCCCTTTGACATTTTTAGAGCACCAAATGAGTTCCTGGGTGGCTAAAAAACATGTTCTGTTACCACATTAGTGGATGAGTGGTTCTGGCTTTGGTCACATTCCAAACAAGTCATGAAAATAGTGTTCCCACAGACTCTCCACAGGTCTCCTCAGTAAAATTCCTTACATGACAATTAGCTGAACAGTTACAATTAAAACAGTCTCATTCAGATATGAAGCCCTTTCTGTGTGAAATAAATAAACTTGTCTAGCAAACTCTTTCTTTTTATATTAACACCATTTGTAAGTAGTCAAGCTCACGGTAAAATCAAGAAATAGACTTTTGTTAAGGATCAGGCAGACAATGACGTGTTCAATTATGTCAAGGCATGTTACTCCTCTCTCTTTCAAAATATCCCATTGCTCACGGAAGATTTTTAAAGCTGTACCTCTTTTCTCCTATAGTGACGTCAGTAGACAAACCCATTCAGCCTCAGGGTTGATGGGTCATGCCACCAGCAAGATGCGCCATTGTGATTTTGACATGCCTTTGGTTGCCATTGTTGTCCTTGTTTCTTTGTTCTGAAACAATGACATGAGTGTAGCAAATGAGAAACATGACATTTCTCTGTCTATTTTGCATCTATAATTGCTCGTCTTGAGGTAAGCAAGGTCAGCAAGGGCAGGCGGTTTACAAATTGCCAATGAGGTGAGGTCTTGCTTTATACAAAACAAGGTTGCTTGCAAGAAATGCAAGCATTCCTTCAACAACAGTCTTAATTAAAATAAATCTAATTCAGAAAATTTGAAAATCATATTAAAAAAAAAACTTTAGAGCTTAGGCAATTTCAACATTCTGAAGAATCAAGTATGACTTGAATTTATCCTAAAGTCCATATAACAATAAATCAGAAAGTAACACTCTAGCTGAAATGGCATCGAGTTACAACAGCGATGTTCTTAATGTCAACGTCATCACAGATACGTAATCCTTTTGTTGCTCACATTACAGCTGCATTAAATGTCTATTATGAAAAGGGGGGTGCGTTTGGAAGGAATCACAGACAGGAAACAAAGGAGGTGCTGACCTTCAGTTTTACCCCTCCATAAAACCTTACAGCTCATTCTGACCTGAGGGGAGGCAGATTCTCAAGACCCCCAAGTGCCCCTTTAGAATCAACATTAACAATGCTGCTGGAATTTCATCCCTGCATTTCAGCAAAACAATGACTAACAGCTAAGAGTTCAGCCAGAGACAGGATTGAGAAGATAGTCCAATACTGTGCAAATTGTCCATTACCATGCTGTGTTTCCTGCAATGGATTAGAATGTGATTTGTGTGTCAGTAACTAACTTTTTATTATTATTTTTTAAATTATGACTACTCAGCTCTTGGGGTTTAAGTTGAAAGCATTATGTAGGTATAGATTGCTAGGATCATACATGTTACAAAAGCCTTATAATAGACAAATTACTTTAAAGGCATTTCTGTTCACTACTTAGCAGCTAATGTATACTTAGCAGTCCCCATGTCTTTTCATTTTAGTGCGTTGCAGCGGTCTAAATATTAAAACTTCTTGGTTGATGATCCTTCTGATTGATAGCAGTTTGTTTTAGTTTATGGTCTTGTTCGTGAAACACAAATGTCTTGTAAAAAATACCCTAAGTAGCCAAAAATGAAATAAATAAAAATATGTTAGTAAACTGTTGGGTCACCACAAGCTGCTACAACAGCTTCAACTGACCTGTGTGCTGGAACTGTACTGGAGAGATGTAATAATGTAGCAATAATGTAGTAATAATATAATGTGGATCGTAATAACTCTTTCTGGTTTCTCGCTGAATTAGATTACTTTTGTCTTGCCAACTCAAAGAGAAAAGAACAAATTAGGCTGGCAAAAGGATGACAGTTTACAGTATATCTGTTGTGATGTAAGTGGACCACACTTACATGTTTGTCATAGTATGGTACAGCTAAAAGGTCTCATTTACCAACAAACATCACTGCGAAACAAGTTCAGGTGCAATTTCTCCAGTTCAAATAGTTTTAAAAAGCACAAAAAACTCTGCAAATCACACACACACACACACACACACACACACACACACACACACGCACGCGCACAATGCCACAAAATCCTGTATGGATTGTATAATAGGTTATAAATGTAATTGGAGTTGAGTGGTGTGCCATTGAGTGGAATGAAATCTTTAAATGGAATTTCCTCCTTTATTTTGGAGCCAATCAGATTTTAAAATGATATTACTTCAGGTTGAGTTACACACAACAGAGAGGTCGGTGCTGCTCTGAACTACAGTATATAGTAGAAAATGTAAACATGTGGGGAACTGTGGGGAAGTTTATTGTTTTCCTCAGGTCACCACACAAATATATATTACTTGATAATACGAACGTGATGTCTTTACTGTAGCATTAGCAGCACTTCGAACAGAGGAAGACAACAAACTGTGAGCCTTCACTGTTCACTGTGGCAAAAGTACTGCCATGTGTTTTCTTTCCATATTCCTCCACCTCCTCCTCTCCATCGCGCGTGGCGCTACTAACGGACAACCAGTGACGTCACGCCCGGGCTGCTCTGGAGTTTATTAGCCAGGTCGCGTTCTCTCTCTCTCTCTCTCTCTCACACACACACACACACACACTCTCTCTTCTCGCACACACACACATACATATATACACACGCGCGGGCACGCACGAGGAGACACACGCGGCTCTGTCCAGCCAGCACGAGGCTCGGACTCTCAGCTCATGGGTATTTTCAGTTGTTCTGAAAAGTAACAAAAACTAAACAAACATTGACCCGAGTGCTACAAACTTTCGACCGACGCAACCATACTTACTTTTTTTTAATTCAATTATTATTATTTAATGTTGGCTTGTTCATTAAATTAATAATTAAATTTCCGCTCAAGTTGTAGTTAGTAGGAGGATTTTGTTTATTTGTTTATTTTTGGGGAAGAAAATCAACGCCGCCTCGTGATGGACGCGCTGTCACTCAGGTTACTCCTCGTACTGGCTTTGACCTCAGCCACTTTGGTAAGTCAGACTTCTACTTTCTGGTTGTGAAAGAAATAAAATAGAAAAAACTATTGATTAAAACAAAACAAACAAAAACAAGTTTGGAGAATGGCAAGACCCGCGTTTGTAGCCTGACAGCAGCCTAGTGGGCAGCTTAGCGGAATTAACGGTAATGTCACGATATATCGAACATCAGACGATATCACCGGTATGTCTGAATGCAAATCTAATCATTCAGATGACTGAATGGTACAAAATGCTGTTTAGTAGACTGAAGTGTGCTCTTATGGACACGGGCCAGCTCGGTTAATGTTGAATTTCATTTCATTTTAATATCCCACATGTGTGCCAACCTGTCAGGGTTCATATCAAGTCTTTCTGCATGTAAACACTCAGGAAAATAATCCTAAACTGTACATTTCCCCATCTTTGTGCTCGTATCCTCAAGGGTCCAGCTTTTATTTTCTGCCTTATAATTGCAATATGTACCTTTCACCTGGGAATGTGGCTCGATTCTAAGTTTGAAAAAAACATGTATATATTTTGGACACATAAACGGACCATAAATAGTTTTCAACACAAAGCTTTTTGTGTTGTTAGTGTAAAGTATGTCATCTCCAGTGGAAAGATCCATATTAAAGGTACCAAAGGTGTACACACGATGATAATTTAAAGGTACAATTTACACAGTTTCGATACTCTCAGAGAGTGTATAATTAGTCAATAAGCAAGCAAGATCTAGTAGTTCAACAACCTGCAACATTTTTTTTTATATCACTTTTATAACTTTAATTGCTTTTCGAATGTAAAAAACTTGGACCATGGCTCTGTACATATGTGTATTTTCATCGCTTGAAAACTCTTTCTCCTTTGTTTCAGGCTGGTGAAATGAATAAAAAAGGTAAGGCACAGTGTTTTGATACAATATACTATGTTTTAGAGACCTGCCACTGCCAGATTTTTTTCATTTTAGGTTAACGTTTCAGTAATTATTTGAACAGCGACACTGTTTTAGAGGAGCAGTTAGAGTTTAAAGGAGCACATGTTAATCGCTCGCAGGTAACACTCGAAGAAAAAATAGCATGTGAATGGGTTTATTTCATGCCAAGTGGGAAGGCCAGAGTGGGCCAAAAAATGAAATAAGTTGTGAAAGGTCTATATTTTCTGATTGGAATATTCTCAAATATAACACTGAATATGTTATTATTAAGGGGGCGTAGTGGCTTAGTGGTTGGCATGTTTGCCTCAGACCTCCGGGGTTGGGGTTTTGATTCCCACCTCTGAGTTTCCTCTGGGTACTCTGGTTTTCTCCCCTTGTCCAAACACATGTACTGTAGGCTGATTGGCATTTCCAAATGGTCCATAGTGTGTGAATGGGTGTATGAGTGTGTGTGCAATTGTGCCCTGAGATGGGTTGGCACCTCATCCTTGGTGTCCCCCACCTCGTGCCCTGAGTCACCCTGGGATAGGCTCCTACACAACCCTGTGTAGGATAAGCAGTACAGAAAATAGATGGATGTTATTATTAAGCTCTTTTGGGAAAAATTAATAGTATGCTGCCTATCAGTCTGTTTGTCAGTTTAAAAAATATATATTTTTATGGGTGTTATATGGTGAATTTAAGATTTAATGTAACCAGAAATCTACAACCAGAATATTGTTAACCTGATAGCACCTGGGTAGACCAGATAACTAGAATGGAAGAGTAGCTGAGATATAATAGTAGTCTGTAATAGGACTAAATTGGGACATTTAAAGAAGTTAAGAAGTACTGCAAGTACTCAGTGCTCAGTGTACCTCATTCAATCTAGATATGTCAAAATCATATTATGATGTGCTACCAAACATATCATAATGTGCTACTGAAACTATATTCACAGGTTTAATGTTAGGATTAGGGTTTGGGGTGGGTAAGGAGTTTTTATATATATATATATATATATATATATATATCTCACTATATCGATATACACTACCAGCCAGATGTTTGAAGACACTTGACTGAAATGTTTCTCATTATCTTACAAATCTTTTGATATGAAGGCATATGATTAAATGTTTGAAATTTGTGTTGTAGACAAAAATATAATTGTGCCAACATTTTCATTTCTTTCATTAAAAAATAAAATAAAATAATGGATGACTTCCAAAAAAGCAGCCAATAAGTATCCAGCATAGGTGGGAACTCCTTTAATACTGTTTAAAAAGCATCTCAAGGAGATTCCTCAAGAAGTCGGTTGAGAAAATACCAAGAATACATTTCTGAAAATTCTAGTCAAAAAGGGGGTTTACTTTGAAGACGCTAAAGTATTAAATTATTTTGATTTATTTAAGATTTTTTAAATCAGAACATAATTCCCATAGTTCCAATTGTGTTATTCCAGAGTTTTGATGACTTTATTATTATTCTAAAATGTGGGGGGAAAAATTCAATTAAAGAATGAGTATGTCTAAACTTTTGGCCGGTAGTGTATATACTGTACCTGTCCTGTTGCCAAATTGTAAAAGCAAGTCTGCTTTGTACCTGTGTAAAAAAATTATGTACACTTTTTACACAATTAGCAAATGAACAACTGATAGAGTTTTCCTTTATGGGACTTCTTTATATTTGTCTTGGAAAGGTGAATAGATTGCACACCTTACTAAGTCTCAAGCACAGAGTAGAGTAGAGTTACAATTCAGTCAAACTGTTACAGTCCAATTCAATGAGCTTTACCAATTCAATGAACTTTTAATGGCTGTTACAGCAGTTATAGTATTGACACAACAATGCCAAAGTCTGTTACTCTTATGCAAGTCAGACACATTTTTGTAGACTTTTACAAGCAGAAATGCTTTATTCAGTTTTATGACATTGTAAACAATACTGCATGGGGGAAAAAATGCTGTTCATGGGAGGAGACCAGGATACTTATGTTTGAGATTTTTTCTTTAAACTAGGGTCTAGTTTGCCCAACTTACAAGGGTATATTTATTCACAAGACTCATTTATATCCTTGTAAATAGTCAGATATATCAGAGATATCTACAGTGTTTGACAGGAAGTACAGATGAGTGACGGATTAAAGAGAAAAACAGTGGCTCTGTTATGCTATTTTCTGGGAAATTCCTGGGATGGTTCTGGTCCACTTGTTCCTTTCAAGGGAAAGTCACTGCAAACCAGTACGAAATTCTTCTGATTGCCTTTACCTATGATGAAACATTTCTATCTTGATAGTCTCTTCCTGGATGACCGCTCCTCATCTACAGGGCACGAGGGCTCACAGAATGGGTTAATGAGTTTGGTAAATGATAAATTACCAAAATTTGGTTTGGTAAGTGGTTAAGGCTCTGCGTTAATGATTGGAAGGTCAGGGGTTCAAGCCCCAGTGCTGCCACTGGGGCTTGAACAGACAATAATGATGCAATTTTAATACATTAATTTTTTATTGACAACAAATTTAACCTCTGCAATATACAGTGTGAGTGGGAAGGCTGTGGCTGGACTTGTTATACAGGCCTTTTGTTTGAAATGTGCCATAACACTTCTGATTAGCTGAACTGGACTATTAAGTAAGTTTGCTTCAAAGCAGTTAAGTTCTCACTCACAAACTTCATGCTCTATATGCTACCACCTTTGGTGCTGCTGCTGAGTGTGTAAACAGAGATAGACCCAATAAGGAATATGAAATGGAAATATTGCGATATATGATATGAGCAGCAAATTTGTTGTGCCAATGTTCTGTATTACTATAATCGAAACAGTGATATTCTGCCTCATGCCTGCTCTACAACACAGCCAATAAAACATCAATTGAGGGAATATTTGGGAAGAATGGTGTTCATCTATACTGTATAGATTCAGGCACTTGCAGAATTTATGCCAAGGTGTATTGAAGCTGTTCTGGTGGCTCATACTGGCCCAACACCTTGCTTACACAAGTCAATTTGGGTTTTCCTTTAATTTGTCACTACTATGACACTCTAGAGGTTGCTTTCCTTAGAATATGACACATATCTTGAAAACTGTGAGTTTTATATAAAACCTAGCTTCATTTTAATTTTTTGTTGTTGTAAATGTGCCTGAAACTAGACCATGCATGGAGGCAAAGCATGAAGTTTTGTCAAACACAGTACGCTAGATATTAACATCCGCTTTTATATCCCACACTGCAGGCAAATTACAAGCCACTCCAACGGCCTTTTACGTATTTCAGATGCTTACCTGTATTCAAGCCATGTGGCAGGCCAAGTGTAGTGGAAAATTACTTTGGAATTAGACTGTTTGAGCGGGTCAAACATCTTTTGCCTATTTAGTTAACCACAAAAGAGTGTCTGATGGAGTACTGCCATATAAATGAAACAGCAAAGCTAGTTCACATGAATTATACCATTGCAATCTAAATTATTCAACCCCCATTGCAAATCGAGTTTATTGTCAAAATTTACAGACATTCAGCTATTTGCAATGAACAAATCAAACAAAAGCAATCGAAATAGTTCAACACAATGAATGCTTCAAGTGGTTTTCCAAAATTCCCCCAAAATGTGAGGGATTCTGTTCAGGGGGTTGAATAATTTAAGTTGCATTTTCAGTTGAATTTCAACTGAAAATGCAACTTATAATGATTTCTCCAGTTTCAAAATTATTCAACCTCTTCATGGCAAGCATCTTTAGTACTTAGTAGAGCACCCTTTCACTGTTATGACCTGCTCCAAATGAGATGCATAGTTTCTGGCAGTGTTCCTGAGGAATCTTAGCCCATTCCTCATGAGCAGTGGCCTCCAGTTCAGTAATATTCTTGAGTTTGCGTGCTGCAACCGCCTTCTTCAAACCCCACCTTCTGCAACCAAACCTTGGTGGGATTTGAGGTATACTTGGGATCATTGTCCTGTTGGAAGGTCCAATGATGCCCAGGCTTCAGTTTCCTCTAAGACGGCATGATGTTTTCTGTTAGGATTTTCTGATACTTCAATGAATCCACCTCACCTTCCACACGCTGCAGGTTTCGAGTGCCAGAGGATGCAAAGCAGCCCCAGAGCATCACTGATCCACCACCATGCTCGACTGTGGACAGTGTTCTTTCTTCATTCTTCTTCCTCCAGACATACCGCTGATCCATCGTACCGAAAAGTTCCAGTTTTGTTTCATCGCTCCACAGAACAGAATCCCAAAACATAATTATTTACATGATTTTGAACTGACATTTCTTGTGCTGTTGGAATCTTCTGTGTTTAGTATGCTTGAGGATTTTTCACAACCTGCCTTCTCTGAAATCTGGTTGCGGCCATTGATAGCTTCCTTTTACTTCCCTGTCCAGGTATTTCATTAATTTTCTGCCCCTAGTCAGTTCAGGTATTTCATGGGTTCCAGCTCAAGCACACCTGGTGCAAGTGCTTGATTAGTTGCATAAAGTTTCCTTGAGACAAACACCGGTTTTGTACATTTGTGCTATTGTGAGGATTCTGTTCAGGGGGTTGAATAATTTTGAAACTGGAGAAGTCAGTATAAGTTGCATTTTCAGTTGAATTTGGGGAAACCACTTGAAGCATTCATTGTGTTGAACTATTTCAATTAGGTTTGTTTGATTTCTTCATGGAAAACAGCTGAAAGTCTGTACATTTTGACAATAAACCTGACTTGCAATGGAGGTTGAATAATTTTGATTGCAACTGTATAATTACAGACAGCATTTTAGGTTGTTATGTATGTGTTTTTTTCTGTTACAAGGAAATTGTGCCTGTTTAGAGTATTTCCTAAAAAGTCAGGGTATTCTGCCTTACGATTGAGGCTTCAGTTTCATAATGTTAGAGCCTTAACCAAGCAGAGAACTTTTAATGATTAATGATTTTTGTAGAAGTTCTGACTACTGAACTGATGTGTGCGCTCTCTCTCTCTCTCTCTCTCTCTCTCTCTCTCTCTGTCTCTCTCTCTGCCATCTCATCAGATTTCTTGAATAGCCGACTGAAGGAGTATGGCCTGGTCACGCCTATTAGCACTGACTCAGGTGGCCACTTCTTGTCACACCTCCTCTCAGCAAATCACAAGCAGCGTGTCAAGCGCAACGTGCCCTATGCCACGGGTGAGAAACTCTTCTTCAATGTCACTGCTTTTGGCAAGGAGTTTCACCTGCGGCTCTGGCCCAATCGAAGGCTAGTGGCACCTGGCGCCATGGTAGAGTGGCACGATGAGGTTTTGGTGCCTGGCAATGGCACAGAGAAAGACACCCACACAGACAGGATTCTGAGGAGAGACTTTCTTAAGACGGACTGCAATTTTATTGGGGACATCACTGACGTGCCTGGAGCATCGGTTGCTATTAACAACTGTGACGGTCTGGTAAGTGTTCTCACAGACTGTTTTGATCCCGAGCTACTACTCAGTCTTCATTTGTATATACATAGGGTCTCTCTCTTCTTAACATGGCCTTACAATTATTTTTAATGTCTGTATATTTGTAATTCTAGTTTTTTCACATGTATTGGGATATAATTTATGCAATGCCATATTGAACATTTTTTAGCCAAAACAAAGCTTGCAGGAAAGATGTTTTTCATTATTGTAAGAGTGGCGTATTGTCTGTTGAGAATGACACAAAACTCTTTTTTTGCAAACATAAAAATTTGCTAATTTAGATTATTCAAGCATTATAAATAACCAACCCTGTAAGGTGGATCCACCCTTAAAATGCTCACTCTCATTACTATGTAAATTTTCCCACGAGTTTCATTGTAGCTACAGAATATTTATTGCACTTATTGAACTCTTTAACCTAAATAACACAACAATAAGGTGGGAGTTTAACGGTTTATGAGTTATTTATGAATCGCAGAACACATGCTCAGTAAGGAGACTCCCTGCCTGTTAGCCACACTCTCCTACACAAAATATGCAGCCTGCAGTCTTAACTTCCTCTTAACGCAACATATATCCTTGTAAACTTTTTTCCCCACATGTGGGAGCAGCATGGTGTTCTGCTTACTCAGGCATGCTCCAGGTCTTCAGAGCTTAAACATTACTATTAATACTGTCTTATTGACGCTAATGATTAGCATTGTGGAAGGCTTTTATTGTTTGTCTTCATTTCACACCAGTAGCTGGAGTTTATGTGATAATATGATAATCTGAATAACTGAAATTTTATCAGCTACAAAGTGACAGTATCCATTGCTTCTCAAATGGTGTCAATTATGCATCAGCCAAAAATATAAAGACATAATGAACAAAATGATGCTGACATCCAAAGAAAAGTGTAGTTCTTTCACCCCACTGTAGTTTAAGTTTAAGCTGCAGCATTATATAAATATCCTTGATGTCAAAAAGTACTCAGGGTTCCAATTGTACAGCACTTCAAGCTCAGAAACCCCCTCGCAACAACTACTGGTGCCCTGGGCGAGTGTCCAAATTGATAGCAGAGTTGAGTGAACCTCGGGTCACTGCAGGATGCTGACAAATGAGCTGCTGCTTCCAGTCCACAGGGGTTCAACTAACACTGGGATGAGAGCTCTCTTCCTTTGATAGGATTTACCCAGAGGCAAAGGGGTTTTTAGGAAGGAAACAGTATGGGTTTAATAGAGAGCCAGGTTACATAAGAGTAATTAAGTTCTCCTTACTTGGAGGTGCTACACAATTAAAATATCCTTCCTTTTAAGAAAAAAGTCAGTATGGGTGTTTTGCGAATGCAGCCAACTAAGAAGTATTGGCTCCCTTAGTAAGTATGATTATTAAAAATGTATTTTTGTTTAATTAACTTAACCATACGCTGACAATATGAGAGAAATCTAATCTTTAACTGAGGCAAATTTAAAACAGGACAAAGTCTGTAATATAAGGTTAGAGTTGTTGCCATGGGCATTGAGATTTTCCTTGCCCTCATACTGTACTGTACGCAATGAACGGGATATCTATTTAACAATATGATGAACGAGCTGTTATTTCTTTCTGTGTGCTTTGAGTTCTGTAGTGTGTGCTGCCTTTTTAAGAAATACATAATGGTAGTTGAGAAGGTGTAACAACCTTTAATTATAGATTAAGTATAAAAATGTTTAATGAGTTTGTTACCTGGAAACGTTGACAGTTCTAACTGATGAAAAGCTTAGATATGGTTGAAGATTTAAGTACTTAAGCTCCTTTCTGGGAGTTTTCTTTGTAGTATGTTCAAAAGGCTTGTATGTTGTTCATAATAATATATATATCAAATATGTGCCATTTTTGGGTTCTTCAAAGCAGTATAGCAATATGCATGAGCCTGCCATCAGTAGGATGTAGTGTCACTGCCAAGTGTTTCTATAGGGTAACTGTAACAACAAGGTTTTTATTTTTATTTTTTATAACCATACCAAAAGTAAATTCAAGCTTCAATTAAAGTCTCAACAACCCATTACAATCATTCTTTGGCCTGAAGATATAATTATCAGAAAATGTAATTGTTCTAGAAAATCCCCTAAAGCCTGAATAGCTTGTTAATGTTTTACCACCAAAGCACATCTCAGAAGACTGGATCTAACAGTGAACATTGGTGGACAGCCTTTGATGTTAAATGGCCGTCTGTCTTTACTAGGTGTGTGTTTCCCTGGTCTTAATTAGAGCTACTGCAAGTCTGGAAGTCTTTATGCGTAGCCTCAGTTCTTGGGCCTGTGAAGTCTGTGGGAGCATAATGGAATGACCTGAACCCCTGTGGAGGAAAGACAGAAAGAGGAGTGGACTTGCTCACATGAGCATGAGATAAGCATGGCTGTAGCCTGTGAACATTCCTTACAAAAAGGGAGGAAAGAGGAATCTTCAGAACGATCATGTCTGGTCCTGCTATGCCAGATCCCAGAAACTAACCCTGGTAGTTTACATGCAGAAATAAAGAGTTTCATGACCTCATGCATACAGTTGTAAATAAAATTATTCAACCCCCATTGCAAATCAGGTTTACTGTCAAAATGTACAGCCTTTCAGCTGTTTGCAGTGAACAAAACAAACAAAAGCAATTCAAATAGTTCAACACAATGAATGCTTCAAGTGGTTTCCCCAAAAATGTGAGGGATTCTGTTCACGTGGTTGAATACTTTTGAAACTGGAGAAATCATTTTAAGTTGCATTTTCAATTGAATTTGGGGAAACCACTTGAAACATTTGTGGTGTTGAACTATTTCAACTGCTTTTGTTTGATTTGTTAATTGCAAACAGCTGAAAGTCTGTAAATGCTGACAATAAACCTGATTTGCAGTGGGGGTTGAATAATTTGATTGCAACTGTAAGTCCAAACTTTGCCCTGATAGATCTGGTTAGACTTTTGTCTAGTAATAAGACAGAATCACTAGACTGTATGGTCAAATGTATGTTGATACCTGACTGTTGGAAACACAATTGTCTAGAACGTATTTATATGCTGTAGCATTAGGATTTCCTTTCACTGGAACTAATATACATAGTCTAAACCTGTTCCATCATGACAGTGCCCCTGTGTGCAGTGCAACGTCCATAAAGACATGGCGTACCATGTAAGGTTGCTGTGGATGAATTTAAGGGGCCTGCACAGAGCCTTAAATTCAACCCCACTGAACATCTTTGGGATGAACTGAAAAACCAACCTCATGCCAGGCCTTCCTGCTGGACACTAGTGCTCAGCTTCTTCTGTTCTTGTCACTAAATGCGCACAAATCCCCACAGCAACAGTTCAAAATCTAGTGGAAAGCTTACTCAGAAGAGTGGAGGCTGTTATATCAGCAAAGGGGAAACAACTCAATATTAATGCCCATGGTTTTGGGGATGGGATGTTCAAAAACTGAAAACCTTCATAGACATTGCCAGTTATACTTAATTGACTACTTAATCTCTGTGATTTCTATGGAAATGTAAGTCACACTTATGTTCATCAGCCTGGGGCAGAATGTCTAAATGATCTGACTACTGGGCTTTTGGCAGAGCTTCACACAGGCAGTTGGCCTCATGCCATGGATCTTGGCCCCACACTGCTCCTTTTGTCCAGAACTTGTGCTACTAACGAGTGGAGCCAGTGCTCTTCAGCACCATGTCTTTTTACATGTCTGCAGCAGTTGGTGTTCCTCAGATCCATGTGCCAATCCAGTGGTACCTTTGAATTCTTCTTTCTTCTTAGCCCAGTTCATACCTTGCATTCCTCTCAAGGTGGACAAAGAATACTGTGTTAAAATCACCACTGTTTGAATATCCATTTTTGGGGAGTTTGAGGGCATCTGCAGGTACATGAATGATTATTCTGATTATCGAACTTGGTATTGGAGCATTGCTTAGCAGGCTAATGGACATTCCCGTCTTTCTCGGGTGGACCATAAATGTAGAATACTGGTATTTACATCTGACATGTTATGTTATACAGCTTGAAAAATTCTCATACATGTGGTATCACAATGTATATCAAACTATGCAAGTTTTAATGCAAGTTTTCCTTGCTGTCTGTTTGTATAATATGTGTGCCCAGGATGTGGTCAAATGCATGAGTCATTGAATTGTGTTCTTAAATAGCCCACTTTTAAACCCTTTTTATACCTATCACAAATGAAACATTTTCAAGTTGAATTACAGGGTATTGTATTTGCACATTTGTAGAACAGTAAGCTCTGTCTGAACAGTGTTAAAGAACAGAGCTGATTAGAAAACCTTTGATCTCAATAAGGTCTCATTAAGGCACACTGGTTGGCATAACAATTCATAGATTTTTCTGTATATCTCTGATGCATGGAACTACTGTTGATTGGCTGTGATTTGATGGCCATACTGACACCTATCTGGTATTTAACCAGTGAGTGCTGTCTCAGCTGCAGTGTTGAAAAGTGATATGGTTGAATGATATTTTAGGTTTGGTTAATGAAATGAAAATATGAGTATGATATAGTGATGGACGATATGACCACAATAATATATCACAATATTTTTTATATTATTGAAGCTATTATAATATTTGGTTGTATATTATTTTTCAAAGCAACTTACTTGAAAATATGACTAAGGACAGGATTGGACAATTGGCTGTGATTTTCAATAAGGCAACAGTCTTTGAGGTCGGCCTTTTGAAATATTCTTCATATTTACTCATCTGCTTAATTCTTAAATGAGCAACATTGTGTATGTTTCCATTGTCATCAATGTAAGAACTGCATATTACATTCTTGTGTGCAGTTCCTTTTTTTCTTTTAAACCAAAGCATGTCGACACTATAGACCAAGTCAAAATGTTTGTACACATACAGGTTAGTGGTACTTCTGGGTGGTTAGTGGCAGAGTTAGCTTGTTTATGGTAGTGGTAATATTTACGAATGTAAGAAATTGAACCAAAACATTGTGAAGTCTTCTGTTTGTGTTTGAGGCTGTGATGTCAAATGGACCCCAGGGTTACAGGTTTAGTTTCATTCTGTTCAACAACTTTTAATCCTGTCTGTCTGATGTGAAATTTTCATCTTGTTGTTTTCCTTCACTTCCACAGGCATGGCAGAAAAATAGCTGTGTTTTGCATTATTTAAACCTGACCATTTCCTGCTGCCAGCTAGTTCTTGCTTGCACACTCATTGTTCTGAAAAGTTCAGCTATCCAAAATTGTTACCATTAATCTACAGTACAATGCTGCAACAAGATCAATACAATTTGAATAGATTAAATTACATAGTAAAGAATTCATGCTAAGCACACACATTCCTGTTATGTGTGAAGTGATCGACATGGGAAGAGTAATTTCTAAAAATAAGGTTTGCTAATATTGATAAACATGACGTTATGAGTGTCTTGTCTAAATATGAAAGTATTTTCATACAACCCAATTCCAAAAAGGTTGGGACAGTATGGAAAATGCTAATAAAAACAAATGAGTAATTTGTAAATGTACTTTACCTAATCAACTGCATTGTTTTTTCTTTGAAGGTAAACGTTTATTTTGAAATTGATATATGCAACACATTCCAAAAAAGTTGTGACAGGGGCAATTTAAGGCTAATAGCGATGTGACAAGTTAAAATTAGAAGGTGATGTGAAACAGGTGAGGCAATCATTTAATCATAGTATGACCGGAAATCAGAAAAAGTTGGGACAGTATGGAAAATGCAAAATAAACCTATCTACCAACAAAAAGAGTCATTTGAATATTCAATTCACCTGTACTATATTGAAAACACATTATTAACACTTTATTTGATGCTTTACTTTGTGAATTGAATTTATTTTTGAAAATATATACTCATTTCAAATCTGATGACTGCAACACATTACAAAAAATTGTTGGGGCAGTCGACTGTTTACCACTGTGTAGCATCACCTTTTCTTTTAATAACACTTATTAAGTGTTTGGGCTTCATTTCTTCAGCTGCACAAATGTACGGAGGCTTCACTGCCTTATTTTGGCTGCAGGACTGCAGGCAGGCCATGCTAGCACCCGCACTCTCTGCTTACGCAACCATGCACTTGTAATCCGGGCAGAATGTAGTTTGGCTTTGTCCTGCTGGAAAATGCAGGTACGTCTGGATGGCAGCAAATGTTGCTCCAAAATGTTTACATATATTTCTGCATTAATGGTGCCCTCACAGATGTACAAGTTACCCATACCATGGACACAGACACACACCCATACCATGACAAACGTGGACCTGATGCTGATAACAGCTTGGATGGTCCTTTTTCTTTTTGGCCCAGAGAACAAGATGTCTGTTTTGTCCAAAAACTATTTGATATGTCGACTCGTCGATTCCCCAAAACAGATATCACATGCATTCAGAATGGTTTTCGGTCTTGCCCTTTACGCACTGAGATTTGATTCCTTGAATCATTTTAATTATATTGTGCACTGTAGAAGTCAAAATGCCCAAAGTCCTACCGATTTGTCTTTAGGGAATGTTGTTCCCAAAGTATTGGATGCTGACGCATCTGTTGGCAGATTGGCAAGACTTGGCCCATGCTTGCTTTTTAAGGACTAGGCCTTTATTGAAAAAGTTTGAAAAAATACTTTAGCTAAGGTTACGGTACATTTGTTAGTTTCTTTTTTCTTTTCTTTTTTTACCTGGCTTGCATCTATAACTCTTACCAGTATATGAACTTTGTGAACTTTCTAGTTTTTATGTAAAGGTGTTCCAAAGTGAACTCCAAAACCAGCCATCTGGAGTGAACCCATTTTCCCCTGCAAATTTTGGCTCAGATCAATGGCTCTTTTCAAGGACTAAAGCAGGTAAAGTTTGGATCATAGGAGATTGTCCTGGCACCTGTAGCAGAAGAGAATAATTAAATCTAAATCAACTTTGGATGCATGCCATAGTTAATGTTAACTGTTATCTCACTAAAGAGATGAGTGCTCTTCCACTTTTCTGAGCTCATTCCACAAAAATTCCTATATATGAATTTATAACAGTGAGAATTCATTCACTCATTGTGTTTTCTAAGAGACACCTGTGCTTTGATTCAGCATGTCAAAATGCTCTTCAGAGAAAGATAATATTATGGTGCAAAGTTACTGATTTCTTTCTAAATTTTCAATAAAAAGGATAACTTGAAGTATTTGAAAATTTTGATAGTTTGGCTTATGGTCCGCTCCCTACCTCACATCTGATAGGATATTTTGTGTTTCTTTAAGCTCACATATACAGAATGCTGAGATGTAGCAAGAAGGTTTTCTTTGATGGAATGAACTGGAGCCAGTAACTTCCCCCAACCAAATACGACTGGGCACAAAAGTTGTATTCACTAATAGTTACTGATGTAGCCTGTTGATTCAGCCAAGGAGCTTGCTTGTTGCAGAAGCCTGACCCCTGAGCTGTTTTGGTATATGGTTTGAGGTCCAGGAAGGGAGATGCCTGAGGATATGCAGAGGCAAGCTACTTCTTTAATTTAGCTTCAGCGTAAACCAAGTAGAAGTAGGTTTAGCCGTGTACTTTGGCGAACTATATTGATATATTTATGTGTTTACACATAAATGACCCTTCCAAACTTAAGAAGAGCCCACATTTTCTGTTGTCATTACCCTGGACATTGGGGCCTATTCACCCAAAGAGTTAAGGTTTATTTTCAGTTAACCAGTAAGGGTTAGACACCACTCAGAGCACTGGGTAAATGTTTGCTCTTTTTTCTTTTGACAGCACAAAAAGAAATGAACGAGCCAGACCTGATTCTGATGTTGTCTTTTCAAGTAGGATTTAATATGAGGTTACATCGTGTTGTATTCTCTCTGTACAGTTTTATTGGGTAGTTAGGATAAAATATATTTTCTGAGCAAAGATTTTGTTAGGTGTTGAACTCTTAGAATGCGGGAGGTTCTGTATAACCTGTTTAAAACAACTAAGCTATAACTTGCTTATTATTACATTTTCCCCCCGCAATTTTTTTTTTCCTTGGGGCTGGGCAACGTTGCATCTTTTTCCCCTTGGGTGAAAGAAATTAGTCGATGTAATTTTTTTTGCTTAAAGTTCCTTTTTTAAGGAAGGATGAAAATGGCAGGTAATGATGACGAAGGTTTGCACACATTTCTAAACCAAATACACCTTTAAACGCAGAGGGTGAAAGGTAGTAGTGTCTCAGACTGAATCCACGCTTTTTTCCAAAGGTGGTAGCGTCTTTTTTTAAAATACGTTCATACCGGCTCCTTAAAAGTTTAGACTGGATGGCTGTCTTAGAAAACTGGACCCCTTCAGCTGAATCCCATATGTTTGTCTTGGCCAGGGATGGCTGTCTGCTTGGCTAGCCCTGATGCTGGGGATATTAAACTGATGGAACACAGGACTCTTGATCTCTTTTTTAAGGCTGCTATTTAGGTAATGCAAAGCTCTATCAAACCACCTGCTTTTGTCTGCTACATGAGGCAAACACCTTATTGGTCATATTTTTATACCAGGTGAGTTGACAACAGGGATATCCACATAATGTTATACATCTGTCAGTGAATTAATTCATGATAAGATACATTTTAGTTGGATTAGGCAGTGGTTTATGAAGTAATGAATTTACTAGCAATGAATTTAAATGCTTCATTGCTGCCACTAGCTTGTTTTATAGTCATTTCTGCCACTTGTGCTCTCTTTGGCCTGTATATGGTATACTAGGCATGTGTGGGTAGCTGTGAGCTCATCACTGTTTTGAAGTGGCTGTGAATGCTAACCATATTAAGAATGGTGTCTTTGCAGTCTTGTAAATATGGATAGAAACTGCACTAAAATATTTTTTAAAGAAAGGAGAATTTGGATGTAGAAGCCAAAAGGAACTCAGTTATTAATTATCCAGGTGACCAGGGATGAGCAGAGGGGATTGGGGGGTGGTAAGGGTTTACAATTGTTTAACTATTGTGGTCAGTTTAATCCTGTAGCCTATCTCTTATGAAAGAAAACAGTGATATAAGCTAGTTATAATCTTTTTATCAATATATCTTTTTAAAATGAAATTTAGAAGGCAAAAATGACAAGCATTGAGACTAAAAGTCAGTTCAGCAAGCAGGGCTGCAGTTTTATGGAAATCAAAGTGCTGCTGCTAAATGTAAATTTAATTGTGAAATTAATAGTTTTACTGACTTTTACAGTAAGTGACCACATTTCTGGATGGTGATACTGTCGTTTTTTCAAACTTCTTTGAAATATTCTTTGAATTCATCTCTCCACTAAAAGTTTTTGTTTTTGTTGTAATTATTTCTATAAATGTAAAAATAAAATATCATTAAGTTATATTAGCAGTGTTATTCTCATATTATTGTGACCACACACAGTCTGTTTACACTGTCAACCAGAGTGATATAGCCTTTTTTTTTTTTTTTCCTTTTTTTTTCTTTTTTTTTTTTTTTTTTTTACATTTGAGCCCCTGACCCTGAGGAACTCTCTGCATGTCCCTAAAGATGACTCATTTTAACCTACATCACTCTGCTGAAAATGGGTTGTATGAAAGGAAAATACTTACTATTTTTCTCTTTTAACAACTTATTTCCAAACGCACATGACACATACATCCACAGTCCGCTACCTGTCAAATGTTTAGACACACCTGTTGATAGACAGAATATGAAATTATTCTTAAACAGAATTGTTGAAAATTGTTAAACAAATCAAAACTTTTCATGTGTTACATTTTTACTTACCCTTGGCACGAGCTTCATGATGGAGCATAACACGAGACTTTCTTAAAGTTTTTCCAAAGCTCCTCATTGCTTGTACTAAATGAAATCTACTTGTTTGTGGAAGCCATTAACTTTTAGGTAAATGCTACTTGTTGAAAAATATTTTGTTTCAGGAATTTATTTAGGCTAAATTGTTAAAAAAATTATATTGTGGAAAAGTTAATTTTTTCCACATAATTTAATAAAAATAGTGGAACTTTCATATATTCTAGATTCATTACACATAAAGTGAAGCCTTTTTTTTTGTTTTAATATTGATGATTACAGCTTACAGCTCATGTAAATCAAAAATCCAGTATCTCAAAATATTGGAATAAAGATTTTATAATACAGAAATGTCGACCTGAGAAAGTTCTAATCAGCTAAGTAACTCAAAACACCTGCAAATGTTTCCTGAGCCTTTAATATCTCAGTCTGGATCAGTGTACAACCATGAAAGTAAATTTTGCATTCATTTGGAAATCAGGGTCTCAGGGTCTGGAGGAAGAGTGGAGAGGCACAGAACCCAAGTTGCTTGAAGTCCAGTGTGAAGTTTCCACAGTCAGTTATGATTTGGGGTGCCAGGTCATCTGCTGGTGTTGGTCCACTGTGTTTTCTCAAGTCGAGAGTCAATGCAGCGTCTACCAGGAGATTTTAGAGCACTTCATGCTTCCATCTGCTGACGAGCTTTATCAAGATGCTGATTTCCTTTTCCAGCAGGACTTGGCACCTGCCCACAGTACCAAAAATACTAGTAACTGGTTTGCTGACCATGGTATTACTGTGCTTGATTGGTCAGCCAACTCGCCTGATCTGAACTGAATTGTCAAGAGGAAAATGAGAGACACCAGACTCAACGATACAGATGAGCTGAAGGCCGCTATCAAAGCAACCTGAATTTCCATAACACCTCAGCAGTGCCACAGGCTGATTGTCTCCATGCCACGCAGCACTGATGCAGTAATTCATGCAAAAGGAGTCCCGACCAAGTATTGAATGCATAAATGAACATACTTTATGTGTAATGAAACTAGAATATATGAAAGTTTGACTTTTTGAATTAAAGCACGGAAAAAATTTTACTTTTCCACGATATTAATTTTTTTTAGATGCACCTGTATATAATTCAATCTAGTCATTTGTCTGGTAGTGCCTATGCATCTAAATACCGTCACCTCTGATTCTCTGATTCACAGTCTGATGTCCGTAAGGTTTTAAAAATGAGCCATACATCATACATAGGTGGCGGCTGTGGCGCAGTTGGTAGAGTGGGTTGTGCACTAATCGTAGGCTTGGCGGTTCAATTCCTGGCCGGGGTGACTCCACATGCCGAAGTGTCCTTGGGCAAGACACTGAACCCCAAGTTGCTCCCAATGGCAAGCTAGCGCCTTGCATCTCCTACCATTGGTGTGAGTGTGTGGGTGAATGAGACACAGTGTAAAGCGCTTTGGATAAAAGCGCTATATAAGTGCACATTTTACATTAATTATTGTATTTGCTTTTCCAAACCCATCCAAACAGTAGCTGCAGACTTTCACAGCAAGGTATTATTACATCAGTTGCGAAAATGTCTTTCTTCGATTGACTTAATTGACTCCTGAATAAACTGCCACTGTTGAAAACAAATTACTTTTGATTTACACAGTTAATTATAAATGAAAGAAAAACGTAAGCACTATTCAGAGATCAGCATCAACAATCCCAAAGTGATTTGCCCTTGTTCTCATAATATTAATTATACATAACCAGAGCAAAGAAGGACTGTGTAGATACACATTCTGAATACACAGTCTTAACTACAACCTTGGTGCTATATAGTATGGGCCTAGAATTGCCAGTGATAGAGGAATATCTTTTTTGCTAACAATCTTTAAATACAAATATCTGTTGAAAAATTTGGCATGGCTTGTTTTTTGCATGTTCACAGGCAAAACATGACATCTTAGCAAGTGAAAATATTTTAAATAGAGTCAAATGTATTATTATTAAAACTATTTCTAGACATTAATTGTATTAATTTTTTTTTACTCATTTCTAGCTTGAAATTGTTTTATTGCAGATGTTTAGAAAGAAGCAAATGTAAAAGGCAAATATAAATAGATTTTAATTTTAAGCTTGAAATGAGTAAAAGCATCTAAGAACATGATAATCTTATCTTTGATTTGTAATTATATATGTTCCCATATTAAATATATTTTACTTGCCAAATTACATTTTTTGCAGTGTAGGGGTTAAGGTTGGGGATATGGGATAGTTTATTACTGCTTTGTACATGTATTTCTCTTCAAATATTGTTTTGGATGCAAGAATTCATAGATTTCTTCTGCAATACACAGTAAATATTGCAAGAGTAAACAGTTCCATGTGGGACTTTATTGGCAGATACATCCTTCAGTATTTTTATTTGGATTTACCTCAGTGCTATGCATCCTTGCAAGTAGAAGCTTTTGCTTGGGGTCCTTTGTTTATGACCTTATTTTAGTTGAAAATGTCTTGTAGATAGTAATGTACATATGTCAGAAATAGCCATAAACCTGTTGCCTTTTTGTTAAGCTCGCCTCGCACTTCAGGATTTGAGATATATTGAAATAGCTAAAGCTCAGAATTTTTTTTTTGAATTTCATGGCTAAAATGTTCCCATGCTTGGCATGCTATTGAAGGCATTTGAAGTGTGCAAATATTTAGTTTTGAGCACTGTCACGTTTTATAATAAGAGCATGCAACATACAATATTTTCATTAGGCAAGTTAGAAGGGTATAAGATTGTGGTTATACATCTCTCTTTTTCTTATACTTTGTACACAGTCTTTCTTTGCCTTTATCTCTCCCTACCTATCACAACCCAATCACAGTGTTAACAGGCCATCCTCACTCACCACATGCTGACAACCCTGATCACCTAGCAATAAAAGACTCAAAATGCAAATTAAAAAATATAAAATGATTCTTTACCACCCCCTTTGTCAGATCTCAGCCGATTTCATAGATTCCAAAAGTCATTCCAAAAGTCTCAACTTTGTGTTTCTTGATGTAGTTCATGGTGGATTTTTAGATGTTTTGGATCATTGTCATGCTGTTGAAGCCAGCCTTTTCGGATTTAGTTTCTTGACTGATTGTGGTACATATATTTGCAGAATTTGCTGATATTTACTGCAATCCATTTTCCTATGAACCCATGGAATGTTTCCTGTGCCACTGTCACACATTCTTAAAGCTTAATAGATCCACTCCAAGAGTTCCGTATTTAATCTCTCAGGCCACAGCACTTGTTTCGAAAATGCCCATTTCTTATCTAGATACTGTTTTGCATACATCAGATTTCAATTTTGTTCTGAAGTCACAGGTAAGTTTTCCTTCTGATGACTCTTCTATGCAGATCAAGATTTTGCAAGCAACACTGCAGAGTGAAATGATGCACCACCAATCCAGTGGTCAGCTAAATCTTCCTGCAGGACCTACCTATCCTTTAGGTGTTTTGCTTTGTCTTTCTGCTCAGCATGACAGTTCAAACAAAAAATTTTTTTGGTCTTGCCTTGCCAGGTCTTACCTTGACTTCCACAGATCCCCTTACCTGTAATTTCTTAACTGATATTTCAGACAGTGGAAATTGTGAGCTGGAAATGCTTTGATATCTTTTTATAGCCGTCTCCATTTTTTTGAGTTATATTGTTCTTGACCTGCCTAACAAATCCCAATGAGTCAAATGTCATGAGTTAATTATAAAATCTCGCAATGTAATTTAGTTCTAAGACTTTACAACTATTAGGGTGTCCAAACGTTTTCACATGCCTTAGTTACTATTTTTAAGTCCATCAACTATAAAGATTTGCACCAAAAAAATAGAATTTTAAAATAATTTGTTGTAGAAATTGTGTTTACTTCTTTTCAGTGCGAGATCTATGTCATTTCACCTGAGGTGCCCAAAGTTTTGCACCCCTGATTCTGAAGAGCACACATGAGAGCACTAAGAAGGCCAAGCCTCTGATGAGGAGAAGGTTGGAATCTGAGAGAGAGAGAGAGAGAGAGAGAGAGATTCTTATAGCACATTCCAGAGCACAGCTCTGAGAGGCTGGACTGTGTACATGAGTACATGAGGCCGGTTCTGGGGCTTGAGGCACCAACTAAAAGAGCTGATTTAAAAGTGCAAGGAGGTCAATGCATGCACACACATTCTTACACACACAGACCATCAAGTACGCACACATTGACACATACATACCCACTCTCCGAGCTTGAAACACAACTGAGAGGAACATTTGCAGACAGACTATGTACAAATTATAGTTCTTTACATGTCCAAACTGTCCTTTGAATATTCAGCTTGATCAATGCACAGTAAATTATGATGCAAGGATATGGAAACTAATAAACAAAAATAGAACCTGTAATCATTTTATTATCTCTGCATTTTATTATCCTGGAGACAGGATGAACGCATTATCTGTAATATTTGTGATACAATTCAGAATACATTACACAATTAGTACATAATTAAACATCATTAGTTTCAATATGAAATACTGGCTCACCATATGATGGAAAAGTGAGAAAAGCTGGAAAGGAAGAGAGAGAGAGAAGAAAAAAATACCTACACTGCTTATAAGAAGTAGCTCACGTTCACAAAAAAAGTGAAGATAAAATAGTCCTGAATAATAATGACAAGTTTCTAAGATGCAACACTGCATTACTATTCTATAATTCCTACAGAGCATATTATGGCTAATAAAATAAAACAGTGCTTTACTTGCCAAGGGGTTTAATTGCACCTCATTTTCTAGGAATACAGTGATAGTGCATGTTGCTGGGGTAAGAAAACACACAAGTTTAAAAATAAGTAAAAGTTCACATTGTTTTCCAGACACTGATCCTTTTCCGTGAACACCTAACCAACTCCTAAAACCTAAAAAAACAACCCACAGACTTGCACTTACACCTCTACTCTGTACACTTTGCTTCCTCTGGTATTCAATTAATGGATCTTATATAGCAGCACTACTTGTATTGTTCCCTGCTTGATATATCGCTTTGCTTATTTGTAAGTCGCTTTGGATAAAAGCATCTGCTAAATGAATAAATGTAAATGTAATGATCCTCAGGAGTGCAAGTTATCTGCCCAAACCACGGCATGTAGCTCATCACTGTAGTATAGCTGAATGCCATGTTTTTGCTTTTGTTCCCTAAAGGCTGGCATGATCCGTGCCGACTCTGATGAATACTTCATTGAGCCTCTGGAGCGTGGCACGCAGCAGCATGAGGAAAATGGAAGAGTGCATGTGGTGTATAGAAGATCCGCTCTGCTGCAAACACCTTCAGACATCTCAGTTGACTACGAACCCCCCGGTGCGTGCCCACAATGTCAGATGCATGCTTTCTCTTTTTATTTTTTCTCAGAGCAATGTTAGGTATAGGATAATGGAGGTTCATCTTGCCATGTCTTATTTTGCAACATACATTTCAAGCTTGATTCTTGAATTAGTTTTGTTAGCTTTTTACAACAGAACTGGTGATCTCTAACAATGACTTCACCTCATGTTGTCACAATCAGGTTCAATCAAGATGTGCAATACACCTGTGATGCTGACTGCGATGCTGGGCCTTATCAATGCGGGCCCATTGCTGAGCAAGTCTGTTTTACGGGAGCACTTTGTGCTTCATTCAGTCATGCATACAATGCTTCTGCACACAGCACGGCTCCTAAATTGTCTTTAATTTACCACCTTGCTCACCTTATATTAATAAAAGCATTATCTTTTGAGTACAGGTGGGCACTTAGGTTGGGTGCAGCAGCTGGACTTGTGGTGTGTGGAAATTTGCACTTCACTGTAACCCCTTACAGTGGGTGAAATAAGTATTGAATGCTTTAAATAAAGCGTATTTATCTAAAATAATTTAGTTGTGTATATACACGGCAGCACTCTATAGTTTATAGCAATAAACTAGACATCATCTTAATCCGAGTATTTCCTAATCAAAAACTTTCTGTGAAAGGGTGTATGATTTTACTAAATACATGGAAAGCTCAGGGCTGGCACTCTGCACCACTTTACATTCACTATGTGGTGAACGCTTGTTTGGTGGTTGGGGTTGCTATAGCAGAGTGGTGGCGTGCCATTGTGCCATTGTTGCAAGCATCCAGGAATAAGAAATGATTACCCAGTCTGTTCTGGTTGCTTGGAAATTCTGGTCCTTTTTTACAGTCTTAAGAACAGCGTTCTTTCTCACTGCCTTGCTAACCCTGTGTACTCCCACCACCATCAAACCATTCTGTATCCTAGGCTGTACATTTGGGACCACCAGCCCAGAGCAGTTCATCTTTTTTTTTTTTATATGGATTCTGTAAAAAAGCAGACACAATTTTTGCCCAGTCATTACATTCAAATAAGCAGTTTTCAATGAAGTGTTTTAAGCAGGGGTGTGAAACTTCATCCTTCAGTTAAACTAGTAATGATCAGTTTAGCACTGATAAGATCCATTTCAAGTCCGATCCACTATGAATCAGTTCACAATTAAAAGTTTTCCACCATGGGAATGTCTTCAGGACAGACTGCTTTTGCGGCTTTGACAAAGACACCTTTCTGGAAACTTGATAAGCTGCATTTTTGTATACTCCTAGTACTTAGGGTTATTTGTGATCAATAACGCATGGTCAGGGAGGCCTCTCTATTGGTGGCAATATGATACATTACACTGCATACTGTACATTTTACAAAACCTTCAACAGGACCACTCTTGAACAACTCAAGCCTTTCAACAGTGGTAGAGAATGTGACCATTGAGTGTGTTGCACTGTGTTGGCCTCAGCCCCTGATAGCGTGTTGGCTGAGTACAGTAAGTCAGCAGATTAGTGAAAAGAGACTCTTAGATGTGCGTTATTTGAATGCCTTCCATGGAGGTTAAGTCAGGGCCATTTCTTGACCTTGAGTTCTTTAAAGAAGCACACCCCCAAAGCATCTTAACAAAGGAAGGAATGCCGTAAGCACTAGGTAGCCATTTCCCTACGTATTTGCATAATGAAAACTGATGTGCATCATTAGTGAAATGATGGAGTGTTTTTTTGCATAGCATATCTTTTATGAAGTAAAAGGTTAAATATAACATTTGAGAGGGTGTTTTTGAGAGCATAAATGATTTCTATGCAGACTTTCGTTAAACAGGATATGCATTAATATGAATGTGTCAGTCCACTTAGCTTCCTGCATCATTAACAGAAGCCCTTTTCATTCATGTCTGTAAACAGTCGACAGTGTATGAGACCCAGTAATTTATCGGCTGCATGTGTAGTGAGTGAAAGACCTGATGTATTATGACCTTTGGTGTATTTCTAGGAGCAGTGGAGGGTCAGTGATTAAGGTGGCAATCTAGTGATTGTAAAATATGTGAGCTCAGATCCCAGCACCTTTAGATAACCATTGGGCCCTGATCCCTCAACTGATCATTTCGACTGTATGTCGTTTGGGATACAAAGTGTCTACCAAATGACTAAAATTGAATATTCATGCATGGAAATGTCCTTCCATATATTCAGTGCTTCTTATGTGAGTTTGTGAACTGTATGTGAAAACAATACATGTTCACCCTGTGCTTAATTTAGTAATAATACACACCAGGACCGATCCTTTCTTAGTCTAGATAATTTGTCCCAGACTGCTTTATTCACTCACATCTTCTTATAGGTCAAGAGCAAATCATATCAGCAGTGTAACAGTTCCCATTTGGTGTAATTTGGTGTAATTCACTGGTCATGCCTTGAGTAGAGATGCTTAATAAGAAGGAGCTACAGTTACCAATAATGACAACATAGAATCAACTACATACAGCGCTGGAAATTACACGTTTAACAAGATGTTAGATCAACAGCGAGCTTGGCGAGTAGTGAAGATAGTTCAAGAAACCCTTGAGAATTCTTGTCTGCTACATCCAGGGAAGCATACAGCTGTAGTGGTTGAGCAGATTTGTTCTTAGCCACAAGATGCCCTCGGAAGGGAAGATCCGGATTTGGTCGATGGAGGAAAAAAAGTGATTTATATTTGTCACACAGCTGTGTTAGACTGAGCTAGGGCTGCCGAGCTGGGAGGAATTTGTTGAGCTGCCAAGAATGAAGAATGAGAAATAGTCAAACTGCTGACAAGTAAAGAAAACAGTCTAATAAACTAGCAATCCTTTGTTTATTTTACGGGCAGGTGAACATTATAGAAATGGCAGGTAGAGAGAGAACTGTGGACAAAGAGGACTTAATCCTGACCGCTACAACAGTCGTTGATATTAAGCTCCTTATCTATGTACACATTACACCTTAATTTCTCTGGCTTCACTTTTAAAACAGCTGAATGCATAGCAGATACTAAAATAGTCACTGTGGCTCCCCAGCTCTTAATCTGTAATCCATAGCATCAGGGTGCAGTGCGTTACAGCTCGGAGGGTTCGTTCAAAAATTGCTGTCAGGGCTAACGGTGAATGAAAGGTGGTGTTTATAGATAGTGTAGCAACATTGGGTCTGATTTATCAAACTGAATATGTGCATATTTATTCATAAATTATTCACTGACACATTCACACAATAAATGTGCTAATCATGAAAACCCAGAAAATGGTTTGTATCCAAAGAGAACGCCTGCGTTTGTGTAACTTTGGTATAAGAAGAATAGTAAAATGAGAGTCACTAATGTGAGTCTACCCTCGACTAATTGGCTTCAGATCGTATTATTGATGCGAGTTATTGAAATTTTATATGCACTGTCAAGTTTAAATAGCTTATTTATTTCAATTACACGTATTAATGCAGCGAGAATTTTATAAAACATGTGTGTTCATGTCAATGATGGGAAGTAAAATACAAAATGCATCTATAAATTAAAACAGAAAACTATTAGGAAAAAAGTACTGACACACTAAATAAAGGAGGGAGAGTATGTCTATGGTAGCTGATAGGGATGGGCATTTTGGTCATTTTGTCTTCTCGAATACTTGAAGTAATTACTCGAGCACTTGTCGAGTACTTGGGAGAACTACAATGTCGTCTATGTTCAAATACTGTATGTAACACACGTCTTTTAATTCTGCAATGCATTTTGTCATTCCAGTGTCTCACTTGTTCAACATGACAGGCTGTTATAATGTTGTTTGTTACAAAAAAGTAAATCAATAAACAGCATAATAAAAATACAAGCATGATATATTGTCATAATGTGACAATATATGTCAGTCATAATGTGGCCTGCTGGCCAAAATCAATATATTATTCCAGAGCAAGCGCATCTCTCTGCTTTCCTCCCAGTCATTATAATTATAGTAGTATAGTAGTCATGCACTGCTGTTTGCATGGCTGACAGAAATGTATAAGAGCAAATGCGGGTGGCTTGATCAATGTTGTACCACAGAGTTGCCATAACTGTCATGTTTTTTTTTATCAAGTTGAAAATAGTTACTTTAAATAACCAGCCATAAACACTTTTAAAAATAAGTTTTAAAAGAACTGCACAATCATCGTTTTAATAATTGATCATTGACGTCTCTTCAAAAAATACTTGGGTATTCTTGCCCATCTCTAGCAGCCGACATGCTGAAACGGCTGAAGCTATAACACACTTATGAAGCACTCTTTTAGCCATCATTTTGCCATTTTCATCTCTATGTGAGCTTGGCCTTTGATGGAGATTTGTGGCTAAATGCAAATCTGTGCTGTGAACATGTTTGGATTGGCATTTTTATTAACATGCACATGAAGAAATAGGGTGTGAAGAAAATTAGTGTTAGCAAAACGTTTGAGAATCCAGCAGGAATTTTTACTTCAGTTTGTCCTACGAAAACATTTACAAACTTACCATTATTAAAATGTTGATAATTGAGGCCCATTGCATGTTTATTACTTTTTGCTTTTTTAACATTGTTTGTTAAGAAATGTGTGTAAGACAAATAGTTAAAAGTATTAAAGGATTAATGTGGCTAACAATCAACTGCATCTAGTGTTGTCTAGATCTTGTTAATTGTTGGCTAAATGGCAAAGTTAGATTTAATTCACAATAGACAGCCACAATAGAAGTAAAACAGAGGTAAAGGGTCAAGAACATCCTGTGGAATGCTACAGCCCTGGAATCCACTTAGTGACAAGTGAACAACTCAGGACAATCAGGCTTTTAGGGACTTTAGGGAATGACCAGTAATGGCACACACTTAGGAAGTGAACCATTGTGATGGCAAGGGACTTGATTGTGAATAATGGCCTCACCTTAAGTCTTTTCTATCCCTCATTATCATATTGGAACCAGCCTCTGACGCATGAATCACATTAATGCATGTGAGCCAGAAAGAGGAAGAAAGATATGACTGTCAGCTTTTGTTGATGCCCTATTATGGCTCAGTTACAAAAAAAGGCAAGAGTTAAGAAAGCAGCAGAGTTTTATGAGCGTCATAAAACCTTCATCAACTTGTGCTGCAGTGTTTACTGAAGCTTTCTCAGAGATCCTTCTAAACAAAGAAGGACATATTGCTGTCAAGTGCATTTAATGATTATGGTAAATATATAAATAATAAATAATTATTGTTTAAATGTTAAATGTTATTTAATAAATAAATAAAAAATAATTAACAACGAAATGAAAATTGAAAGCTTTCCTGAAGGTCACGCAGGAATCTTTGGCGGATTTGTTTAGTACTCATTGTAGAGAAAATGTTCCATGTCCTTCTCACTTATTAAATGTGACATGTTGGATGTTAGCCTTACTGCAAGTGGACCATGAGATATTTTGCTGTCATAAATCGCTGGTGCTATTTTATAGTTATGCAACCACAAAATGACCGGCATCTTGGGTGCACGTATTGCAGCATCTTAAAAGGCAGCCATAAACCAATGTGTTACTTAACATCATAGGAAAAGCCTAAGATTTTCCTTTTTTTTTTAATCCCCCACAACCTTAGCTATGTGGATTAAAGATCCTGTGAAGATAGCAATGTCCCAGGGGTCTGATTTTCATGTGCCATGACCTAATGCTGATCCCCAAGTTGGGTAAATAAAAGCCTTCCCTTCTATCCTTTCAAAGCGTTATTTGTGATCACATACATTATAGATGTCCAGTGAGACCAATGAGTGGATGTGTATGTGGTGTACACTCTGTACAGTTCATGAAGGCACATGCTGCACTGTAAGCTTTGATAAACAGCCAGTGATTTTTGATGATACAAAGTCCATTGGAAGGGCCTGCTTGTGGTGCCTTAGAGGAAGACCATGAGGATGATGCACGTATTCTCAAGCTTTAATTGGAACCACTAGTCACGCCAGCTTTAGCCAAGCATATGCTCACGGTCAGAATAACAGCGCGTGATTCCAAATATGAACGCCTTCATTTTTCTGCTTTATACGTAAACCTAAGGCATCAACAAGGGAAAATTTTGTCCAATGTGTGATGTATTGGCATTCATCTAGCTAGAGTTTGCACTTATGCACTTAAATTAATTGTGTGCGAATCATCAATCATAAATTACACAGTCACCGTGCTTGCCATATTTTCCTACAAAAATTAGGTGTAATAACTGCCTGATAAATACTTTCCATGGAATATAGTTATAATCTCTATAGCTCTGGCCTGAAAAACAGAGACAACCTTGAGCATGTGTCATCACTTCAGTGTATCAGAGCAGGCCAGTTGAGCTATGAGCATTTGAGCATTTGTTCCATTGAATCACCTCACAACCATGCCATCTGGCAGTGAAGCAGGAAGTGCTTTATTACCATACCACAGTGCTCTTCTTCTTCACTGTCGGTGCATGGGCTGTCAGTTTTAGATACGTTGGTGATAAAAAGAGGCATTCCTAAAATTCCTAGTCCTGAGGACAATGGCATTGTCACTGCATATTATAGTCCTCAGATTGATCATTAGTAAAACTGTAGGATTGCATTATTTCTGATTTATTATCCATAAAGGCAAAATATTTTGTTCCTTATACAGTCATTGTACACTTTATTAGTATACCTGCTCATTCATGCAATTATCCAATCAGCCAATTGTAGCAGCAATGCCAAACAAAAGAAGTCATGCAGATACAGGTCAAGAGCTTCAGTTAACGTTCACATCAATCATCAGAATGGGAAAAAAAGCTATCTCAGTGACTTGTGGCAAAATGTGATATATTACAAGAAGTAAAGAGTGGTTATTTGCATTACTATAGCCTTAATGTCAGCTTGAGCCAGTCCGGCCATTCTTTGCTGACCCGTCTCATCCACAAAGCATTTCCATCCCGAAAACTGTTGCTCCCTGGATGTATTTTTTTCACCACTCTATATGAACACTAGGGACTGTTGTGTGTGAAAATCTGAGGGGATCAGCAGTTTCTGAAATGCTCAAACCAACCTGCCTGACACCAACAGTCATGCCATAGTCAAAGTCACTGAGATGATAGTTTTTCCCGAATTCTAATGTTTGACGTGAATATTAACTGAATTTTGCCGAACAAGAATTTTAATCTGAAGGTTGGAAGGCTCTCAGTGAAGTCTGAAGCTGAAGATAATTTCAGGGCATTTGTATGTGGTTTAGATTAGTGGTTAGTATGGTTTGATATAATACTTGCCAGCGTCTGTCAGGACATTTGTTTTTTTTCCCAGGCACCAGTATTTCCTCCACATTTCTTTTTGATGCAGATCTCTATGTTGAAGTATAAGAAATTTCACATCCTCCCTGGATATCAGAACCAGATTTCTCTTAATGCCAAATATCCTAAAGTGTTGGGTTTTTTTTCAGGAATTTGTAGTAAGGATTTTGTTTGCTTTTTTAGTAAGGGCTTTTTTTTGTAGAACACCTGGTTTGCTTTAGACAAGGCTCAATATTAAGACCTTGCTGCATTTCCATCAATAGGGCCACATCTGTTTTTGTTTTGAGAAGTGGAAGGTCTAGAATATACCAAGCCTTTATGTGTGTGTGTGTATGTGTGTGTGTGTGTGTGTGTGTGTGTGTGTGTGTGTGTTGTGTGTGTGTGTGCATGCATTCTGTGGGAGCAGATATATTTGGCTAGTTATGGGGTCTTGTCAAACATGTGATCCCTGCAATACTTCAGGGCTCAAAAGAAGAAAACAATGGCACAACCATCCATTTTCCCATTTATGTTGCTGTCCAGAAATGTAACAGTCTATCATCCTCTAGATGCTATAGAGCTCACTCGCTCATGCTTTTTGCAGTATGTGAAAATCAGTTTTATAAGCTTTCCACTGAAGGCCCAGTGTCTTTTTAATATACCCTATGTTAATTATTCTGTACCTCCTTGTACTTTTGGTTTTGGAGATCGCTGCCAGGTTGGCCTCAGACAGCTACAGTGCCTTGCGAAAGTATTCGGCCCCCTTGAACTTTTCAACCTTTTGCCACATTTCAGGCTTCAAACATAAAGATATAAAATTTAAATTTTTGTGAAGAATCACCAACAAGTGGGACACAATTGTGAAGTGGAACGAAATTTTTATTTATTTTTTTGTTCAACAAGTCCTCCAGCATTTGGGTACTTTGTTATGATCCCTATTTCTAATTCCTTTGTTACTAGAGGAGCCATTTGTTTAGAAGTTTACACAGTCCCTGTGTGTTTGGTATGATGCCTTGCTACAGACCCTACTTCACATCATTTAACAGTGTTACACACAGTGATTCTATATCACCATCATATTACACTTGTCTATGTTTGCTGAACCATAATTTTCAGCACCACTTTTCGTTTTTATTTGCTAAAGTTTAAAATATCCAATAATTTCTTCCCTCACAATTGTTCCCACTTGTTGTATTCTTCACAAAAATTTAAATTTATATCTTTATATTTGAAGCTTGAAATGTGGCAAAAGGTTGAAAAGTTCAAGGGGGCCGAATACTTTCGCAAGGCACTGTAAATATAATGACTCCACTTTATAAACATAAGCAACACTGCGTTTCTCCTCTCTCAACTCCACAAAATGATGCTGTCAAGTTTTATGGAGATTCAGTTGTCCCATTGCTGACAGGTTGAGTGGCTTTTAAAAAAAGGACATCAAGTTTCCTGTCAGAGCCTGTAAGAAAATTTAGGAAATGAGTATGACAGGTGTCCCCAACTGCCAGTGCTCTTCACAGCGCCGGTTCTGATAGGATCCATCTACATGTCAATCTGTGGCAGGATTTGGTATTTACCTCAGTATTTTTGTCATCCATCCATCCATCCATCTTCAACCGCTTACTTCTTTTCATATGTGCACATTTTATGTGCTACAGATTGTCTGCTCCAGATTTGATATCATTGTTAAATATGGGTAAAAGGCTTATGAATAGTTCTTTGTGGATAATTAACTTAATGCATTTTCCCAACCTCACTTTGCCAGCATAGCAACAGAATCTTCTCCTATAATGTTTTGATGAGATTTGATAACGCAGAGCTTGTAATTTGAGATCCCTCTGTAATATAGAATTCTTCCAGAGTTTTAGGCCGGTTCTTGTAGATTCTTCTCTTCGCTTGAACGCCACTGGTTTTCAGTGGGGTGTAGGTCATTTTGTGTAGGTCTGGGATGGTCATGTCTAAAGATTGATTTTATGGTAACTGAAGCACTTTTGTGTAAATGTGGATACCTAACTTGGATCATTGTCCTGCAGGAGGATCCCTGGCACAGATTATTAGCACCATTGGTAAAAATGGATAAAGGTTGAGGTTAATTTGATTAATCTCCCAATTAAAATATTAAAGTAAATTTCTTCAAAGAAAATATTAACATCCATTTTTTTTTTCCGTAATAACCTGAAGCAAACAACCACGTCCCTGTGAAATTGTCCTAGGGACAAACATGCATAGCTTCGTCCATCCAGAAAAGAGACAACTCTTGTCATCAGCAGTCAGAAAGCACCAAAACACTTTCTGAATTATGCATAAAGGGCGATTGAATAGCTTCAGTGACCATAGCATCAAGGGTCAAGCATTGAATCTGGCATGAAGAAAATATTAGAGAACGCAAAAGCTCTGTGTAATACAGATATTTAAAGGTCTGAGTTGAAACTGTGGGGTTTGGTGTGAAAATGCTACTGTAATTTTGGTGTGTCCCTTTGGTGTGAAGCACAGTGTTTAAATGCCAGAGATAAGTGTCAGAGATGAGTTTCTATTGAGTGTCAGTAGATGAGACCCTTCATCTTCATTGGGTTGGTATGTTTGTCGTAACAGGATTATTGTTGAGGTTTGCAAATGTACAGGGTTTTGGAGATCAGCATGTGGGCTTAAGCCTACAAAGTCTGAAAAAGAAAAAGCTTTATAATGCACCTAATTCATGTAACTAAAGCACTAAATGAATGCCTCCAGCAAAACCCCCTATGGTTCCACACCAAACTATGGAGATTACAGTTTGCCAACTCAGCTTGTTACATTAACAGTGGTGCATCTGCATGCTTATAAAGTGCTCCAGCAGCAAATGGTGTTGTAAACCACTGCTTTTGCCTTCATTTCCCAGTGCCACGTCTTAAAAAGAGATGCCATGTAAACTGCCTCATACTGCATCTTTTACCTCCTCCTTTACTTTTTGTTAGCATGCTGTTCAATGTTAATTGCTGATTGTTGTAGGCAGGAAAAACACCAAGATTTGGTCTTCAAAGAGAGGCTTTTATGTGCGGGAAGCCAATCAACCCCCATTTTCCAATGGTAAATAAAAACAGCATGAACAAAATTAAATCCAGGCCTACGTTGTTTAACTTTTTAACATTTAGCTGGTTCTACTTTTGGCATCAGAATTGATATACTGTATATGCATAAAAATTACTCCCAAATGGTACAGTGGAACAATTAGATTGGATTTAGGCTCCATCCATCAATGAAATTGATGAGTAAGCACATATTTTAAGACCAAACATTACTAGCGTGTTTGTGGGAGTGTGTCATTTTGATGCACCAGTGAAACCCAGCTACAGTGCCTTGCGAAAGTATGCGGCCCCCTTGAACTTTTCAACCTTTTGCCACATTTCAGGCTTCAAACATAAAGATATAAAATTTAAATTTTTGTGAAGAATCACCAACAAGTGGGACACAATTGTGAAGTGGAACAAATTATTGTATTATTTGCTGTAAATTTTTTGTAGAATCTTTCTTTTTTAATTTTTGAACTAGTGTGGTGTAGACTTAGTTCTACCGATTGGTATGCAGCTAAGTGTGAGAGTCGTCCATGGACAACAATCAGTGTACACTGCACAATTTTGGGTGAAGAAGAAAGCCATTTCTCAATTATAAACAAGTTGCCCTGCACAACAAATGGGTTTATACTTTGCCCACAATCAAATTATGTTTCGTAAAAACACACTCATCACCCTAACACATCCCCACTGTCAAACATGGTGGTGGCAATCATGGTTTGGGCCTGCTTTTCTTCAGCAGGGACAGGATGGTTAAAATGAGGGATGGATGAGCCAAATACAGACATTCGGGATGAAAACTGTTGGAGTTGCAAAGACTTACAGATTTATCTTCCAACAAGAATATCAAACATACAGCAAAATTAAAAGAATGGTTACAAATAAAGTATCCAGTGTTAGAAACAAGTCAAAGTCGCTATCATCGAGTTGTGGTGACTGCTGTTCAAACGCTCTCCATCCAACCTCACTGATCGAGCTGTTTAGCAAGGAAGAATGGCAAGAATTTCAGTCTCTCGATGTGAAAACGATAGAGACATTTCCAAGCGACTTGAGCTGTAATCGCACAAAAGTGGCTCTACAAAGTATTAGCGAAGGGGCGAATAATTTTGCACGCCCCACTTTTCATTTTTTTATTAGTTAAAAAAGTTTCAAAAATCCAATAGATTTCGTTCCACTTCACAATTGTGTCCCACTTGTTGGTGATTCTTCACAAAAAATAAAAGTTTTATATCTTTATGTTTGAAGCCTGAAATGTGGCAAAAGGTTGAAAAGTTCAAGGGGGCCGAATACTTTCGCAAGGCACTGTACTTTCAACACGTGCATGGTACATTTCTATCGCGGGGTACTCTGCCCATGCCATCTGCCATCAGTATTAATTTCTAGAAGCCAATGTCGGCTGGCTGGGCATCTTTTCCATCTTTTCTTCTCTGTTGCGCCTGCCGAGGAACTCCCAAAGGAACAAGTTGCTGAACCAGAGCAGGCCAGGTTGCTTGAGCAGGGACACATGTACAAAGCACACACACAGTCTGTGAGTCTTGAGTGCAGGGGGAAGTCCTGTGCTTCTTTGAAGTGGAACCTCAGAAATGATGTTTACTCTTTTGGGAGGCAGGCAGAGCAAGAATGCGTATATAATGATGGGATGCACAAGATGAGGAATGTGCCTCACAATCCCCACTCTGTAGAGTTAAAACCCAAACCACAAGCCACTCGAGATGTTTACATTAGTGCCCATGCTCATGAAGGACAGTGCCCTATAGACTGGTAAATTATGTGAAGCACTCGTAGGGCTGATTTTTGCCATTCTTCGATACCATCCACTTACTTATAATCCGAAGAGAGGTTCATTTATCTGGGTGAATCAGATAAACTTGTCTACTGAAGCAACTTGTAATAAGCATGATTTAACCTTTGTGACTCATCATGCCATTTTTTTTTCTAACACATTTATTAATTTTTTTTCACAGAGCCAGAAATCAGTGTTCCAAAGGCACTAGACAGCATTGCCAAACAAGTGAACCACACATCCAGGAGACGCAGACACGCCGGAGACGATGACTACAACGTTGAGGTGCTTCTTGGCGTCGACGACTCTGTGGTGCGCTTTCATGGAAAGGAGCATGTACAGAACTACTTGCTCACCCTCATGAACATTGTGAGTACTGTCAAGTATGAATGGTTTACAAATAATAACCCCAATTCAACCCCCCCCCCCCCAATTCAACCCCCCCCCCCAAACACACACAGACAAAAATGATTATTTGTACTCCAACTACTCTATAGAATAATTTCAATCTCAAGATTAAAAGGCGGTTGGTATTTCCCTCCTCACACTCCTGTTTATAGACTGGCCTTATATGAAACATATTTGTCTCAATTTAGTGGCAGTGATGTCAGTTAGTACAGTTAACCTAAGTTTTAAGCTTTTTTTTATAAGATGCAGTTTGGAAGCATGATAGAGGCTTGTCATTTAAAGCATAGAGCTTTCAAAAAACAAAATGATAAACCACTCCATCGAGGGGACGTAAGATTCTTTCAAAAATGATGTATTATTTGCAAAGACATACTTTGTGGTTTTGCTCCATTTGTGTTAAACAGATTAGCATTTACATACCTTTCCGGAAAGTAAGCTAATAATGTTGGTGAAGATAATTGACTGTTCTACTCGTTTGAAATGGCTTTTTCCAGTAGATGTCCCTCCTGTACTATGCACACATCTGTCTTTGAACCCAGGCATACCATGGTGTTTAATGGGCTGTCCACTAATGACTTGCCGATCGCATGCCAGCATGGACACCATGTTTATCGTTCCAGGCTCATCTTTTCTAGCACTTATCCTGCTATACTTTGTTATACCCGTCGTTTTTGATAAAAACAAAAAACAAAACTCCTATTGATTGTGGCAATAGGAGTCTCCTGCCGACCTTCCAACCCCTTTGTAAGGCACAGTGAAAATAGACCACTGCCAGGGTTTGATTGCTGAGTTTCTCAAAAATAAGCATTTTTACTAGGTCTCTAATAAGCCAGAATGGACTGTTCCTTATTGCTTGAAGCCCTTGTTTGAATTAGTTGACCACTGCAACTTCCACGAAACTGAGCTGACACAATTACAATCCACCTCACCAACAACATTACTGACGAAATGAAAGGTGTAAAGAGTCTATCTTTCTTCTAATGTGTTTACTGGTATACAGGAACTGGTCATACAGTCATGTGAAAAATAAGTACACCCCATGTAATTTTAACATATTTGGATAAACAAACTTTTGATCCTATTTGAAACAGTGCCTATTAATAAAGTTGATACACTATCAAATAACACATACAATCAACATTTTGTAGTAATTTTCACAATTTAAATGAACAAAATACTCAGATCAGTCAGAAAAATTACCGTATTTTTCGGACCATAAAATCCTTAAAATCCTTTAATTTGTATCAAAAATCGACAGTTCGCCTTATAATCCGGTGCGCCTTATGTATTAATTCTGGTTGTGCTTACTGACCTCGAACCGATTTTATGTGGTACACGGTGCTCAAAAATCTGTCAAAATGTTTTAGAATGACTTTGGTAAGCTACGAAGCTGCACTGCTTGATGGATTGTTGGAGCATTACGGCTACCGTAGTCAGGGGCCTCGCGGAGTAATACGTACTGTACTTCAACATACCGGTAATATTACGGTGTGTTTATTAGGACCCCAAAATGACACCTGTTAAGAGACATGCTTACGAAGCGAATTTCAAACTCAAGACTATCAGGCATGCAGTAGAACATGGGAATAGAGCAGCTGCGAGAGAATTCAACATTAATGAATCAATGGTGCGGAAGTGGAGGAAGCAAGAAGATGACCTGCACCAAGTAAAGAAGACCAAACAGAGTTTCCAAGGGAACAAAGCGAGATGGCTAAGGTATCGTCCGAGCTTTCGCTAAGGGTGGAATCATCACCAAACAGCTAAGTAACAGCAATGAGACTGACTCGGATAATGAGGAGAGAGATCCGGGCATGCTTGATGCTGAAATCACCGAACTGTTTACCCCAGACACTGAGGATGAAGAATTTTATGGATTTGTGGAAGAGCAATGAACTGAAAACGTGAGTATTGTTTTGTATTTTATGTTACAACAGAACAATGTTTAGAATTATTGTGAATGAGTTGAATAAAATTTGACTTATCTGACTGTTTTGTTTCGCTGAATGTGCTTTATAATCCGATGCGCCTTATGTATGAAAGTAGACCCAGTTATTGATATTGCGCTATATAATCCGGTGCGCTTTATAGTCCGGAAAATACGGTAAGTATACCCCTACATTTATCACACCTTCAAATCCATAAAATTAGAATCAGGTGTTCAAGATCAGGTGCCAGTGATTAGAACCTGCTTAGGGAGTGCATGTGGAACTGTCTTATTTATACCTTCTGATGCAAAAAGAAGTCTCCAAGAACCCCAAACTTTCGTCACAGGATCTGCTAGTAAGTCCTGCGACTGTTAATGTTAAAGTGCATGCATCTACAATCAGAAAAAAAAAATGCACAAATTTGTCCTGCATGGGAGGCATGTCAGGGAAACATTTGCTGTCTAAAAAGAACATTAAAGCAAGACTACAGTTTGCCAATGAGCATATACGCAAAGACCAGGCCTTTTGGAATAATGTGCTGTGGACATACGAATTAAAGATACAGTTGTTTTGGCAAAATTAACAGCAGACATGCTTTTCTGGAGAAGCACCTCGTGGAAATGGTTTGGGGTTGCTTCACTGCCTCAGGGACTTGACAGCTTGCATTCATTGATTCAATTATGATTTCTGCACCATATCAAGGACTGCTTGAAGATTATGTGGACCTTTAAACAGGAGAATGATCCTGGGCACACTAGCAAATCCACCAAGGAATGGCTCAAAAAGGAGAAATGGAGGGTTATGTTCTCCCCGTGTTGCGGGGGTTTTCCTCCTCGGTATTCCGTTTCTTCCCCAGTCCAAAGACATGCATGGTAGGTTGATTGGCAGCTTGGTAAATTGTCCGTAGTGTGTGAATGGGTGTGTGAGTGTGTTTGTGATTGTGCCCTGCGATGGACTGGCGCCCTGTCCAGGGTGTACCCCGCCTTGTGCCCGATGCTTCCTGGGATAGGCTCCAGGTTCCCCGCGACCCTGGAGCAGGAATAAGCGGTTGAAGATGGATGGGTGGATGGATGGAATAACCTAGTAAAAGCCCGGATTTGAATCCCATTGAAATGTTGTGGGGGAATTTCTTTACAGGAGACAAAGTTAATTTTTACATTTAATTGAAAATAAATCCACAGTCAGGGTTACTCATCATTTATTTATTTACTTATCTGTAGTAATTGATTTATCATGGTCAGATTCATGGTGGGTGTGAGGTAAGAATGCACTCTGGATCAGATGCCATTCATCACAGGGCATCATGCACTGAGACATATTCATAATAGGGGCAATTTAGAATAGGCGATCTACCTAGCCAGGCAGAGAACCAGGAGGAAACTCATGTTGATATGGGGTGAACAGGCAAAACACTGCAAAGATAGTACCTGAGCTCAGGATCAAACTGTGAGCTGTGAGGGAACAATGCTTCCTACTGAGCCAACAAGCCACCTAGGGACAGATTTTGCTTACACCCATTTTCTTGCTGCAGAGATCCATTTAGTTTGAATCGATTTTTGGTAACAGAAAAAACTGTAATTGTTTGTATGACTTGATATGTTGCTTTGTCAGACAGTGATCATTTCTGTCAGGACACATTTGATTGGTCAATGTTAGCACATAACCATCTATCTCACACCTCCTTAATCACCTCTGGAATTGTAGGTGTTGTTGAGGCTTTGTAATCATCTCTGTGCTGTTGTGCTATCAGTTCCGTTTTCCAGAGATGTTAGACTTATCACTGTCCCAGAGACTGCTCTGATATATGGCCTCATCCCTGCTGATTTAAGAGTAAAGTCCTGACTCACTTGTTTTGCACTTCAACTTGCTCTGATAATTACTGCCAGTCCTTTTTTCTGATGGCATGTTAACTACTTGTTGCTGCTTATGAATCTAATAACCAACAAAGTGGATATCCTAATATCTACTTTATTAGGAAGACCTGTACACCTGCACATGCCATTATGTGAGTCAGCCAGTCATGTGGCAACAGTGCAATGCATAAACTCATGCAGATACTGAGAGCTTCAGTTAATGTACACATTAAAGATGAGGTTGGGGAATTATGCGATCACAGTGACTTCAACTCTGGCATGGTATCTGATATCACAAAGCACAAGTCATCTCAGACAGACTATATGAACATGACAATGAGTTTAGTGTATTCCCCAATGAGATGACTGGAATCCACTAGAGCACTTTTGGGATGTGGTAGAACAGGAGATTCTCATCATAAATCTGCTGCTGACGAGCTGGAGCAATTATGTGTTGCAATCATTTCAACACGTTGTGAAATCCATGCCATGATGACTTGAGGCTGTTCTGAGAGCAAAGGAGGGTCCTACCAAGTATTAGTATGGTTTTCCTAATAAGGTGGCCAGTGAGTATAGTTTGGCTCATTTTGATAACTATGGACTTGTTTTGCTCTCTAAAAGATGCGTGTTTTGAAACATTGCAGCATGACCTTTGCCAGGGGTGTGCTGTAATGGTTGTATCATTTAATATAAAATTATAAGTTTTCTTTCCTTGTCCTTGCTCTGTCCATCCATCCATCATTTGCCATACTGGTCATTCTACACAGGGTTGCGAGGAAGCTAGGAGGCTATTCCAGCCAACACCAGAGGTATTTTAGCACACACAGAGAGGTAGCCATATGGAAATATACCTCATGCCCGTGGTTAAATATGGTGGTGGCTCTTTAATGTTTTGGGGCTGTTTTCTGCCAGAGGACCTGGACATTTTGTTAGGATACATGGCATGATGAACACTATCTAATATTAACAGGTATTAAATGAAAACCTGACTGCCTCTACCAGAAAGATTAAAATGGGCTGTGGATGGATCTTCCAGAATAAAAAGTTCTAATGTGTGGAATAGGTGCCTTAGAGGAGCCTTAGAGACTGTTCCAGGGGCCTTAGAGACTCTCTGCCTCCCGACTCTGAGCAGCCTCTTAGGTAAGAAGGAAATATAGCTGTGTTTAAAGGACCTCTGTATTACTTACTCAACACTGGGGCCCTTTCATTATTAGTCTGTAGCCACACCTATAAACATCTCCTCCTACTTGTTCTCCCCTCCTTGTAGAGCACTGACGATAAAAATCTGCTCCGTTCATTCATTCCTTTTCCATTCCAGAAAGGGTCTCTTTTTTATAGAGACCCTTCCTTGGAACTGCATTATGTAAAGTCATAATGGCACTCTGGTGTAGTTAATTGTGTGTGAGCTCAGTTTGTTTTTTTAATGAGAAAATGCTTCTATGGTCTTCTAATATTAGCTTTCACTAATTAACAGCATTGACATTGCTGGCTGAATTAGTCCTTTAAAGTAGAGCAGTCTTGAATAATCTAAAATTAGGTCACATGTCTCCAAAATTCCACTGTAATTTTTTTGCATTAGAAAATAATATGATTCCTATGTAAAGTCACATCTGCTCACGATAAAAAGAAGAAATTTACTTAGATGCATTTGAGAGTTTCTATATTTGCACAGAAGTTGTGTGACAGCCTTGGGCTGCAGTCTCTCAAAGGACCATGCTGTCAGAAAGTGTGTCCTCATTTTAGTTGAATAAGTGTAGTCTAAATGAGCTGCTTAGACAGTGATTGCAGTGCGGCTTTCTATAAATTGATCAGATATTTTTTAGAATTTTTTTTTAATGAAAATAAGAACAAATATATACACAAAAATAAGACATTCATTCAGGTTTTAGTCAATTTCTTTTGGAAAATTACTACTAGTTTCTACTTTTTTAATTACACAAAGTCTAAAAATTTAAAAAATCAAGGATCCAAATATTTAAAAAATACTGTAGTACATTAAACAATTAAGAACATTCTTATTCTACATACACTGTGTATTCTGAAACTTTTCTTTTTACCTAAACGTTATGATTAAAAAACGGATCAACATACAGGTGCATCTCAAAATATTTGAATGTTGTGTGAAAGTTAATTTTTTCCCTTAATTGAATTCAAAAAGTGGAACTTTCAGATATTCTAGATTCATTACACATAAAGTGAAACATTTCAAGCCATTTTTTTACCTTGATGATTATGATAAAATAAATAATAAAATAAATATTTATGTTTTTTTTAAATTCCTTGTATTTCAGCACATCTCCTACTTTACCCATGCCTACTCACAGCATCAACTGAAGAAGAAGAAGCAGGCTTTATTTGTCACATATATATTACAGCATAGTGAAGTTCCTTTTTCACAAATCCCAGCTTGTTTTGAAGGGTCAGCTATGATATGGTACCCATGCTCAAGGCAGCTTGGTGGTGCTGTGGCTTGAACTTTTGACTACAGTAACCCAGAGCTTTTAAGCGTTGATCTATCACTACTACTAGATTAATAATAACAGTTCGTCTACATTCCCCTCTTAAGCTATTGGAATGGCAATGCCAATTAATTTTTTTCTGCTCTAAAAATATTGGAACTGGTGACTGACAGGTGTGTCATGTTACTCATGTTACTTTGTGTTACCAGAAGTCTTAGAATTCTGAGAAAAACAATCCATTTTGAAGCTGAGAAAAGAGGCAGAATCAATCAGAGGCACTGCACAAACATTCGGTATAGCCAATACAACAAAATGTCCTGAAAAAGAAAGAAACTACAGGTGTACTGAACATCAGACACTGAATGGGTCAGCCAAAAACTGCTGATGACTGAAACATTAAGAGAGCTGTGAAGAAACCCCTAAACTGCAGTCATAATCAACTACCTCCACAGGGCAGGATTGAAGCGATCATAATCCACTGTTCGAAGAAGACTTTGAGAGCAGAAATATAGAGGCCATTTCACAGATGCAATCCACTCATCAACAATAAGAATTGGAAAGATCCGACTGGAATTCGCAAAGAAAAACAAAGATGAGCCACAAAAGTTAACTGCAACCAAGATGAACCTGCACCAAGGTGAAGGAAAGGCCAAAGTGTGGAGAAAGAAAGGATGTGTTCGTGATCCAAAACATACAAGCTGTGAACCATGGTGGAGGTAGTGTCATGGCTTGGGGTTGTATGGCTGCTTCTGGAACAGGCTCACTAATCTTTATTGATGATGTAACTCATGATGGTAGCAGCTGAATGAATTGAGATGTTTACAGGAATATTCTATCTGCCAATTTACAGAGAAATGCATCCAAATTAATCAGGAGGAACTTTATCATGCAGCAAGACAAAGATCCAAAACACACTGCCAACTCAACAAAGGACTTTACAAGTGGAAAGTTTTAGACTGGCCAAGTCTATCACTAAACCTTAAGAGGCTGCAGTAAAAGCCTGGAAAAGAATCACAAAAGAAGAAACCAACAATTTGGTGATGTCAGTGAGTCTCAGGCTTGGGATATGCAGCCAAATCCTAAGTGTTATTTACTTTTGATTTATTTACTATTGACTTATGTTCCTATACTTTTACTTGCCTAACAATTCTGAAACAAATATTTTATGTTGTTTAACACATCAAGATGTAAATAGCAGGAAATAAAAGCTGAAATCCTAAAATCTTGTCTCATCTTTTGATCTCAAATACAAATGTCTTTGCTGTATAGCACAAACAAATTAATTGGCCTGTAAAGGGTACTGTATGTCACTGTCATGTTCACAGCTTATAGAAAGTGTGACCCGTTGAGGCATGGACTTCACAGGACCTCTGAAGGGGTGCTGTGGTATCTGCCTCCAATTCATTAGCAGCAGATCCTTTAAGCCATTGGGCTTCATACACCACAGCTAGAAGTATAAATATTTCTATCAGAACAGGTGTATTGAGATCTTGTAAAAGGCCTTCTTCCCACGTTCAAATGACACCAATATTTTTCAGGCAGTTACTACACAATATTATTCTCAGTTCCTGACCTCCTCCTGTTGGAGGAAAAGAAATGGGATGCTGAATACAATGCACTGGGTTAACACTTTTGTTAGTATTTGGAGGCAAGTTTAAAAGTTTTCATTGTTTTATTGTGTAAAGGTAGAAGAAGAAATTTAGGCTTTTAGGTAAATGAGTTTTTTATAACATTGCAGGTGAATGAGATATATCATGACGAGTCACTAGGTGTGCACATCAACGTAGTTCTTGTGAGGATGATCATGCTTGGCTACGCAAAGGTAAGACACCAAACTGGGTCAACTCAATAAATTTTGCATGCTTACACAAAAAATGACAGATGAAACTCAAGTAAAGTAATTGCATGAAATGAAGAAAAAAAATACACACAAAAAAAACGTAAGTGATGCTTCATTCAGTCTTAGTTTGCTGCACCTTTGTGTTGTTGAGCAATGCTAAATAAATTAAGACACAAAATGTTTTGCCTTTATTTGTTTCCCCTCAGTCCATTACCCTTATTGAACGCGGGAACCCATCACGGAGCTTGGAGAATGTGTGCCGCTGGGCCTTCGTACAGCAAAAAGAGGATCCAGAACACTCTGAACACCATGACCATGCCATCTTTCTCACACGACAGGGCTTTGGCCCTACTGGCATGCAGGGTAGGAAATCTCCTTCACATCATCATCTCCTTATTTTACACCACACTGTTTCACACTTGGCTGTTTACCGCCACATAAATCTACACTTTTCTGCTTTTTTTTTTTTAGCTAAAGCAGCGGTCAGACCAAATATAAATGAAATTCACCTGATGGAAAAGACATTACACTAATGGGGAGGCATGAAAATTTATTTGTTTCTATGGTGTTTTGTTGTTATAAGTAAAACAAAAAGGTAGATGGAGAATTATGAAGTAGAAGTCACACGTGACTATTGCTTTGTTATTTTCATACTGTTGCTTGGTGCATATTTAAAAGAAAAAAGTTGGTTAATGTTACCCATACACTAAATGCATTTATTATTCATAGTCTGTATGCATATATATATATATATATATATATATATATATATATATATATGTAGTGACTGAGCTGGACGCTTCATCCTCAAGTGGTGGAGGCTCGGCCAAGCGGAAGAGGATGTGTTCGCCTCCGAAGAGACAACACACTGCCGCTGTGTTTCCATTATTCTATGGAAACTGTTTGTCTGGCCCCTGAGAGGCCCCTATTGATGGAGCCTCAATGGGGCAACATCCTCTAAGCCTCTGAGAAACTTCTGACTCTAAAGGTGACTCTTCTGCTGGCCCTGACATCTCTCAAGCGAGTAGGAGAGGCGCACGGTCTCGCTACGAATATGTGCATAAGGGCTCATTCCACTAGGGGGTTCACCTCCTTGAAGGCTTTTTCCATACATACATACAGGATCGGTGTGCTGTGGTGGGGTGTTCTACGCTGCACACATTCATTTGATATTACAGCCTGGGTTTGAGTGTCTTGCACTGACCCTCAGGCTCAGATCTTTTTGAACAGGCCATACCCTCAGAATGACAGAGAGGGTATTCTCATTCCCACGGTGTGAAACTCACACAACCTGGAGTTCCCTTTGAAAGAAAACGTCTGGTTTATGCATACAACCTTGTTCCCTGATAAGGCAACAAGAAGTTGCATAGCTTTGTCATACTGAGGCATACCTGTGACTTGCATCTTTACTTCAGATAATAGAGGCTGATGGCACGGTTCACATTTGCCGTTTTTGAATCATGCGGTGTGCTTAATTACTACGCCACCTGATCACGACAGGCATGATGTTACACAAGCTTCAGATGCTGGTCACGTGTGAGGACGCTTACCACAGCGTGAAGCTCACACAACGTTTCATTCCCTACTCAGGGAACAGGTTACACAGGTTAACCCAGACATTTTTGTATGCTGTAGCAGTAAGATTTCTCTTCATTGGAACTAATAGGCCCAAGCCTGTTCCTGCATGACAGTGCCCCTGTATGCAAAGCTAGGTCCATGAAGACACAGTTTTCCAAGGCAGGAGTGAACTTGATCAAGCAAAGATCCCAGACCGCAACCCCACTGAACACCTTTGAGATGAATTGGAAGAGTGATGAAAAGCAAGGCCTTCTCACCAGGCATCAGTGCCTGACCTCACTAATGCTTCACAGATCCCCATGTTCCAAAATCAATTGAAAGCCTTCCAAGAAGAGTGGAGGCTGTCATAGCAGCAAATGGAGGACCAATTCCACATCTGTGCCTATGGTTTTGAACGGGACATTCAACAAGCTCATATTTTTGTGAAGGACAGGTGTCCACGTACTTCTGCCCATGCAATTCCCTTCTAGTAATTAACAATTTGTCACTAAGCCAAACCATCATTTTTGATGATTACATTGTATGTCGAATAGGAAGCCAATTGCAGGTTGAAAAAGGGTTAAAGAGAATCAGAAAAGATGAGAGAAAACCATCACTGAACACCTTTATCTTTTGGTCATAAACTGATGATAGAGCTGGGCAACATGTGTCAAAAATTTACTTGTGCTGAAAGAACATTTTTCTCACACAGTGTGTGCCAGTCAGTCTCTATCCCATAACACCGATTTGGAGCTTCTACACTATTTCTTGTAAAACTGTAATGTTATAACTGCTCCTTGTCATACTTTAGATATCCAACCGATAGTGCTGTGGCCTTTCTCTGGAACAATGTCATCAAGAGCAGATGACTTATCTTGTCTTCACTTTGCCTCTCAGGCCTCTCCCTGCTTGCCATCTTTCTGTAGATTGCACCTGTTGTTTAGATGCGATTTCCTCAAGTGGGGGTGTGCAGCTGAGCATGCAGCCTGACTTTGCACCAACCTTACAGAATGGCTAAGATTTCTGCGGAATCTTAGCTATTTTAGAAGCTAGATGGGAAAATAGAAATGAAAGTTTATTGAATTTGAATACTCGCAGGTTATCAAATGCTTTCGTGGAAAAAAACAGTGATAAAAACAAGATTGTTTTATCGCCCAGCACTAGCTTATATGTTTACACTTTTAGCATTTTGAATTATTAAAATATTCAGCATTTATAAATAATTCTCCAATTAATTTTTAACAACCAAACAGACAACAGTAACAAATGCATTTTTTACATGCCTCTTTTCTCTTATCTGCATTTTGTCACATTTGTCATTATTATATTTTGTCACAGTATTCATTGTGATTTATTCATCACTCTCTCTTGACATTCACTGAATTTTAATTTCTTTTTCCCCCCCTCCAATAATAAGTGCACAAATATCTTTTCTGACTTTTATGGTCTTGCTCCAGTCACATGAAATATTTCTTTTAAGTGCTTTAATAAATCATGGATAGTACTGTAAATTTAAATTACTCTGAAAGTCCCACAAAAGTTCAAAGGACCTGACTTTATTGTCACTGAAATCATAACTGATAACGTGATCCTCTACACTTACACAGTTGAGTTATACAGTTAAATATCAATTTGTGTGCAGTGCTTCCTGTACTGGTTGCTGTATTACAGAGCCATCACCCTGCAACACATCATTTTTGGTATATTATATTGTGATATATATATAAGGCTGGTAATCTCTTAGTGATTAAATTCTCACAATGTGACATGACTCAGAATATACTCATCACTGAGTCAACAAAGAGCTAACAATTTGATATCTGGCTCTAAATTGCAGGAGTAATGAGACATTTTTTTAATGGGTAGTGTTCTGTTTTTTCTCATGCTTTTAAACCATTTCCTGTTGTGAAACACTGCTTTCAGAGTACATTTAAATTTGATAAATGGTTGAATTTACAGCTGCAACTGTTGAATGTTTTTTGAATATTCTGTCAAATAATGGTTCAAATTTGAATATTGTGTAAGGCTGGGACTCCAGGGTCACGGTAAAGAATGCCAGGTTTTCTGCTCCTCTGGAGAGTGAGCTAGCACACACTCATTTACTTGCATTCAGGTTCAACTTTTCAGCTGGACACATAATTCCACATGGCATTAAGACTGTTAGATGTTTAAGGCATAGCTACATATATAACAGCAGTGTGTACTTCATTTCTGGAGACTCCTGTAATCATATCAGCAGTTTTGTCTTGTACAGTATAGTCAAACATTGTTTTATTAATGACTCAACTTAGTCAACTCACCTTACAGATCTTTCCCACGTTCTCACACTGTGATGACTGTGCATGCTCATGTAAGCTCAGGTGTATGCTCATGTAAGTTGTGGATTTGTGCAAAGCTAATTCATGTTTATATAGACTACACTGCAGGGTACAGTGTCTAAAAACTTCAGATGTTTTGCTCCAGCATCTTGATTTTGTTCTATATTTTAAGTCAATCTTGTGGATTGAATTAAAATTTTCAAAGAGGTCGTCTCTGTAATTCCACTAGGGTAGCTACTGACATAAGCGTAGCTACTGACAAAATGTGCTAATGATGTAATTCGCAACTTTAGATTTAGATGCTGTAACCATGGCTCCTAAGAATACTATTTATGGGTGTCACAGCGACGGGGGTGAATATTTATGCAACCACTTTTATGTAAATTTTATATATACTGAATTAGTTAATGGATTTGCATAAATGTGAATTATCTGCAATTATAACTTATTATTATTTATAATTACTTATTCAAGCAAACAAAAATGTTCTATGTTCTTTTTCACATGGAAACATGCTGAAATTATTGTCCAGAGCCTGCTCTTGAAGTGCACTTCAGCTATTCCCTAGATTTTGACACACATCATGTCAAAAGTGAACCTAAATATTCTTCATTTTTATATGCTTTATTATAAGCCTAACTCTTGTTTATTTTTGTTCCCTCTCATCCCAGGCTATGCCCCTGTCACTGGGATGTGCCATCCAGTTCGCAGCTGCACCCTGAACCATGAGGACGGCTTCTCCTCCGCCTTCGTAGTTGCCCACGAGACTGGACATGTGTAGGTTTTTAAAAGTCTGGAGTGCACACAGTTCAAGAACATTGTCTCAGAAAGCTACCTTTTTATGATTCAAAATTGCTTATCTTAGTTTGACTTAGCTTTAGTTTTAGCTTATTGTTAATATTATGAATTCAGAGAAGGGTTCCTTTTGATGTTAAATGTTTTTTTTTTTGTTTACATTCAATTTAAGCAGTATTGCATGAGCAAGAGCACGCTTCTACTGATTATCAGCATGGCTGCGATTAGATTAAGAGACTCACCCTACAGGCTCTTGACCCAGAATATAAGCATTCTTCGAACGCCTCTTGACCAATCAAAATAGTGGAACATAACTAACTGTATAATTATTATTATTATGCTGCTGGGGCATAATAATGGTGCTTATACGTAAAGCATAATCTAATTTGTGGATGCAACATTGAATTGTCTTCACCTTAGAACAATGGAAGTCTCTTGTGTTCAGACAGTTCCATTTTATATATGTATTTGAAGGCTCTTTGAAAAGGCACTTTAAAATCCTAGCTGAATAATATCGTCTGTCAGATTATGTCTGTATATAGAGCATAAAAGCGCTTTGTGCACTAAAAGCACTTATGATTCCCTTACTACCCACGCAGATTAATCACCTTCTTCCATATCATGTTCTCCGTCTCTTCATATTGTGTGTACTTATTAGAGCTTTCTTTCTTTGTTTCTTTCATTGTTTCTTTTATATTTCTTTCTCTCTTTCCCCTAACACTGATCTTCAATGCACACAAGACAAAGACAGACAATTTCCCCAGATACCTGCCTGCATTAATTCCCTGGATCTGGTATTAGCACAGATAAAATGGACGATTATGCAATTTTCATGAGAAGAAAATAAACACTTGTTGTTTCTATATACCAAAGACAGAGGGATAAATGCTTATATAGAATCTTTGGCATGTTATGCCACTTTTATGTCCATTCAATTGAAACTGCAAGTAAGGCCCTTTTATTATCTTCTTGTACTAAATGTACACCATTTCCACAACTGTATATTTTGGACACTGTGTTCAGTTATTGTTTTGGGAGCCGAAACAGTTTTCCAACAGTCATTTGCAATGACATAATGACAAAAAACAAATTACTTATTCTTATACTTATTATAATTATTTATTCTAGCATGACTGCTCTCCATAATGTGAAAAAACTCGTGTTGGTAGCAGCAGAATGAGTTTAGATGATTACAGGAACATTTTGTCTGCCAGTTTACAGAGAAATGCATCCAAAGTAATCAGTAGTAACTGTATCATGTGGCAAGACAATGATCCAAAACACACTGCCATCTCAACATAGGACTTTATCAGGGGAGAAAGTGGACATTTTCAGATTGGCCAAGTCAATGACCAAACCTTACCCCAAACCCAATTAAGCTGCATTTCACCTCCTGAAGAGGAGACACAAACAACTGAAAAAGCCTGGAAAAGCATCACAGGCTTGATGCAGTTAATGCAGGCAAGGGATATGCAACCAAATATTATTTACTTTCATTTATTTCAAGACTTATCTGTTGCTATACTTTTTCTTGCCTGTTTTATGTTGTTTAACACATCCAGAGGTAAATACCATGAAATAAAAGTTTAAATCCTAAAACTCTCATCTCATATCCATAAAGCAAAAAATAGCAAGAAAATAATATAGCAAAAAAACCAAACATACGATTTGGGCATGCTGTTTCAAGAGTTTCAGATGGGACTGTATATATCAATACGTGCAGTGATGCAGAAGGTCTCGAACAATAGAACTTTTACTTGCTTGTAGCCAAATCCACAGATTGTATTCTCTCTCATCATTGCGTCTTTAGGCTGGGAATGGAGCATGATGGACAGGGCAATCGTTGTGGTGATGAGACAGCCATGGGGAGTGTCATGGCCCCTCTGGTGCAAGCCGCTTTCCACCGCTATCACTGGTCCATGTGCAGTGGACAAGAGTTGAAGAGATACATCCAGTAAGTCATCAGCTCTTTCTCTCTCTCTCTTTCTCTCTCTCTCACTCACTCACTCGCTTGCTCTCCTTTCTTATCTTTAAACATGAAGGGCATGTATAGTGGCACATGCCATCATCAGGACTGTAAAAAAAATTATATTGTTTTATGTTATGACCAAGAATGGTCTCATTATGTGGAATGTAACCCCAAAAATGCTGACTACACAGTCACATCTGCAAGAAGATAACCGTACCTCTGGCTTAAAATACTTTTTTTTGTGAAATAATCTCTAGCTAGAAAGTTTTGCTTCAATATTGATATTTTTATGAATGGTTAATTAACATTGCATCAAGATACTTTATGTCTGAAAGTTCTTTATTGTCAAAATATTTTTTTTTCCTTTTCAACATTCTATGTGGGAATTTCTTCAGGACAATGAAGGAACATGAGTATAAAATAACCTTTTTAAATGTAGCTGCAAAAAACTCTTTCTTAAAACAGAGCCGCCTGGGACTACTTTCAGAAATCTACTAATCTGTGTTATTCCACAGGGGACTTGTAAGGCAGACATTTTGTTTCATATTATAGCACCCTGGAACAAATGAGCAAACTCTTGAAGATTATAACCAGAAGCAGTGTGTCTTACAAGCTGATATTGATCAACCAATTAGAATTCCTGTTTGTTTCAACTTATTTTGTCCAAAGTTTATCTTGTTGGGGTTCTAAATGTTTTTGAAGCCATTAGTAATTATTTGAACAAATAAGGTCAATTAATGCAAGTTTCCACATTCCAGGTTTTGTTTAATGTTGCAGTACTCACAGTTAGTATTTCATTGCTATTTTAGGACAAGGGATATGGAGAGTAAATTTTCATTATTCAGTGATTCACTTGTGTAATATGATCCTGACCTATTCCTAATTCAATAAAATGATTCCAACGCTGTTGTAAGTCACTGGCAGTTTATGCTTTGATACACCTTATTCTGAATTATGACACATTCTGCAGTGTTTTTCAGTGAGACACAGTTTTAATAAACCTGGCATTTGAGGTCATCTGTCACATATTTCCCTCTCACTCCAAGCGCTCAGCTCAGCACACATAAGCAACCCACAGGACTACTGCACACTTCTCCAAACTGTCATGCTTGTTTATGTTGCCAAGTATTTTTGTTTTGATTCATGTCTTGTCTCCAACTGTGTCCTGTCATTGGTTGTCTGGTGTTGTCCATTACTTTCACCTATTTTCAGTTTGCTCTTTGATTAGTGTGTGTATTTAAACCCTCATGTGTCTTGATTCTGTGTGAAGTATTGTTCAGTGTGGACCCACCTGACTTTTTGTTCTGTGTTCTTGTTCTGTACCCTTGTTCATTTACTTTGGATTATCCCTGCCATCGTTGTTCATAGATCGGCTGACCTCGGACTGTTTCCTGTTCCTGAGTTTATTGAAGTTTTGGATTTGTCTTCCTGATCCTTAAATATAACACCTTTACTGCACTTGCATCCATTTCATCTTCCATTAAATGACAGAATACTTTGCCCATAACAGGGATGCAGCAGGAAGACAGGAGGGGCGTTATGCCGGGATGACCGTACTGACATAAGATTAGAAAAAATTACTTAATTGGACTCACCTGGACACCCCATTTCACCAAATGCCCTCCGGAACTATTCCCGCTTCAGAGCCTATTTTATCTTGAGCCTGTCGAACCCATAGTCTGAAGAATAACAGTGGCTGAGGTTCTTTCTGTCTCAGCTCACCAGCCAAGCATGCCAGTGGGCAGAGCTCCTGTTCACAACCTAGGCCTAGGAAGCGTAACCGAGTTTGAATGCTTCTTGAGAGTGGTGTTTGGGTGGGCCAAGTTTAACCTCGACTTAGAAATTTTATTGGGGAGGGCCAGCTTGTTGGCCAAACCCACTTGTCTGTTCATGAGCTACTATGAGGAGAGGAAGGCTGGAGATGAAGAGGAAGCATAGGCCCTGAGAGCTCCAGCCAGAGGCTGATGTGCGGCCTTGCCTGCTGATTAATATCCTGCTCCTACCAGAACACCATAGCTCCCCACCTGACTCCGAGCCTGTCCCAGCCCCACCACCTGACCTGACCCTGGCCAGCCTGTCTAAGGTCCATCTGACACTGGCAAGCCTGTCCCAGCTCCACCACCTGGCACTGGTGAATTCATCCCAGCTCTGCCACAAGATCCCAGCAAGGAGGTCATCAACCCACCACCTGCTTCTGTCAACATGACAACATGCTGGACAATGCCTGCTTTCGGTTATACTTGGAGCTTTTACCCAGAGAGGTGTTTGAAGGTGGTGGATCTGTAACGTTCCTCCTCGTGACAAGCAATGAGCGAAGTTTTATATATATAGTATATATATATATATATATATATATATATATATATATATATATATATATATATATATATATATATATATATATATATAAGCACTACTCTCAACTTTTGTCTTTGTTTATGTTGCCACGTGTTTTTGTTTTGTTTTGTCTTGTCTCCACGTGTCCTGTTATTGGTCCCTGATTACTCTCACCTGTTTTCAATTTGCCCTTTGATTAGTGTTTTTGTATTTAAAGTATTGTTCAGTGTGTACCCACCTGACTTTGCTGATCCATTTCTTTTCTGTGTTGCAATATTCTGGTTCTCCATCTTGTTCTGTACCCTTCTTTGTGTATTTTGGATTGCCAATGATTGTTCATAGATCACCTGACCTCTGCCTGTTTCCTGTTGCTGACTTTCATTCATGTTTGGGATTTGTCTGCCTGCTCCTTAAATAAACCGCCTTTACTGCACTTGCATCCATCTCACCTCCAATTTTATGACTTTTTACTGATGCTGTCAATAACTCTCTTAGGCTGATCTTTCACAAAACATAATGATGATTGAACTCTCAAAATGATTTCTTTACCTAATGCAAATATAGAATATGAAATTATGTGATATTAAATTAACATCATTATCCATAAAATTATTGCTCTCTACCAGTTACAGGTCAGCAAACAAATCAATCTTTCAATTATTGTTGATCATTCCATTACATTGTGAAGCACAAGTTTTGTCCTCATCACCAACTGATTTCAAATGGCTAATTGCATGCTACTTATGTCAAACAATGCCTGTGAGACATATTCAGGTAGCAGAGCAATGCCTGATGGGCAGCAAATCAAAAGCACCCAAAACCCTATGTGGGACAGAAACCCACATTACAAATGTAGATGAAATACTGATGTTCCCAATTAGTCCTCAATGTGAAACCACTTTGAAAGCAGTCTTAATACATTTGACTCTTCACTGCACCCTATTTCAATTTTATCAATGCATATTCACTCATGCTGGTCTTTAAGAACTACTGCTTTCATAAAAAGGATTCTAGTACTAATAGACATAATCTATTGTGTCTGAAATTGTAACTGATGTTTTTTTAAATTGCTTCCTCACAGATCCTATGACTGCTTACTGGATGATCCATTCAAGCATGACTGGCCACAGCTCCCTGAACTTCCTGGCATAAATTACTCTATGGATGAGCAGTGTCGTTTTGATTTTGGAGTTGGATACAAAATATGCACATCAGTAAGTGTAAATAGAGGGAACGAACTTCTATGGGCATGTTTGATAAAATGGAGTTTGTGTAGAGTTACTTGCTCTACGTTTGTATGATTCTTTTAAAATATATTCACTGCTCGCAATTAGCAGGCCTTGTGTCTTTATGCCTCTAATGGTGCAACTGCAATCCCTGGAGCCCCGAGTGTACATACTGGTGTTTAAAATGTGGCTTAATGAACAACGTTGTCTATGCCATTGTGCATAGACAATTTTCACAGAGTGTCAGTGATAATGACTGATGAGTTGAATACGTGCCAAATTTCCCAGAACTGAGATGGAGAACTATTGGGCATCTGCTGTGGAATATAAGTGACACTTGATTTCCTCTTTCTCTTACATATCACGTGTTACACTTGTTCTTTCCTGTTAGTTCCGTACATTTGATCCTTGCAAACAGCTGTGGTGCAGCCATCCAGACAACCCTTATTTCTGCAAGACTAAAAAGGGACCACCACTGGACGGCACCGAATGTGCGCCCGGAAAGGTAAATCCAACACATATGTGTAATATATATATATATTTTATTGTTTGATTCAGGATAAATCAAACAATCTTTCTCCTTTCTCTAGTGGTGCTACAAAGGTCACTGCATGTGGAAAAATGCAAACCAGGTGAAGCAGGATGGAGCTTGGGGTATGTGGACCAAGTATGGTTCATGCTCGCGCTCATGTGGAACAGGTGTACGCTTCAGGACACGTCAGTGCAACAACCCAGTGTATGTTTAGTTTCACAGAACCATAACATTCACAGAAATGCACTGATTAGCTCTTTTTAGTCAAATGCAGAATTATATATTTATAAATATATAAGAATAGACACAATTATTAAAATTTTGCACAAACAAATTTAGAGTTTTTATTTTGTTCCTGTTATTGGCACTCACAAAAAATATTTCCAGTATGAACATATATTTAAATCAATCCAGAAATGGTCAAATGAATAATATTTTTCAGTAACCATCTCAGTTTGAATCTATTGGAAACCTTCAGTTAGTTCACATGAGCAAACCTGAGAATATTTAGCATAGAGCAGTGCTCAATCTCCAACCTTGAGATTTTCTACAACTAATAGAAAATTTCTTCTATTTTCTATTAGTTGTAGGCTAAATACTAATTTAGAAACCAGTTTCAATTTGCACTACTTGCAAAAATGTTATATTTTAAAAAGTGTTGTGCAAAACTATACAGTGTTCCCATATGTTTATGCACATTATAACCTTTTCTGCAATAATTGTTATTTATTCTATATATTCATTTTTGCTCATTTTTGGACAAGTGTCAGTAATTCTGCAGTTTATTATTTGCGTGGTTTTAATGGAAAATGAAAAGACAATGATGGGCCTTCTTTAATTTTATTGTGGCGTTCGATAATGCGTTCGATGTGGTGAGTGATAATTATTTACTCAATCCTTTAGAATGTAATCAAGCAAATTGCACAGTGTTAATTTTTTCACCTTTGACTCTCTAACACAGTCCATCTAATGGTGGTCAGGACTGCCCAGGGGTCAACTATGAGTTTCAGCTGTGCAACACAGATGACTGCCCCAAGCACTTTGAGGACTTTAGAGCCCAGCAGTGTCAGCTTCGCAACTCCCACTTTGAGTACCAGAACACCAAACACCACTGGCTCCCATATGAGCACCCAGATGGTGAGTTTGTGTGCTTAGTTACAGTGAAAGCCTAATTTTATGGTGTATCCTTGACTACAGTCGATACTGTATTAGACTCTACCTTTCTACCTTACTAAGGATCACACCTGAGGCCTGGTCTATTGTTATGTATTGATGTTCATTTACAGTAACACGTGGAAAAATGGTAAAAGAAAAATTGTCTTTACTCATATCCTGTAGCTCTTCAGGAAAACCAGGAAGTCCCTATATATTGATCCCTTGACAATAATGTCATAATGGTGCATAGTGGAAATACCCTAAATCTTTATGTAGTGGCAGAGAAAAGGATTTGCTATAATAAATATACATGTGTAATGACTTTTGTACATGGGATTAGATATTTTTGTTTGCTATTATTGATGAGAGTTTTTTTATACAAATGCTCATTCTATTGCAGAGAGGGAAAAAACTGTTACTATCACAATTTATAGATCAGTAAAATTCAGTTTGATTTAAAAATCTACTTTTTGCCCCCCCAATTTTACCTAATCTCAAATTTTATTTTGCACTGCCTGCCAATCTCCAAGGATTTCTGAATTAGACAGTCTCCAAATGAATCCGTTTCACAACTTCCATCCATCCATCCATCCATCCATCCATCCATCCATCCATCCATCCATCCATCCATCCATCTTCAACCGCTTATTCCTGCTTCAGGGTCGCGGGGAACCTGGAGCCTATCCCGGGAAGCATCGGGCACAAGGCGGGGTACACCCTGGACAGGGTGCCAGTCGTTTCACAACTTTTAGAAAAATAATTCAATTAAAAAAAGAACTTTCGCTATAATAAGCACAGGGGTCAGACTTGATTAACTAGGGCTCGCTGAACATGTTTTCCTGTTGCCAAGATTGACGAGAACAAAGTGTCTGTCACAAGGTAACAAGCAAACCCTGGAATGGCTTATGGCATATTCCCTGACTATTCGTGGGAAAAAACCTCATCCCAAGGTGAGGGCGGTTACGACACAGTATTCAAATGCTCCTGAGCACACTAACGTATAGATGAAAGATTTACCACTCATTGCTGAGTTTTGATCGACAGGTTTGTTGTTGAAATAATTATTTAGTCTATGAAATTGTCAAATATGCATAGGTTTGCAAGGGAGCTAGCACACTAAAAATTGTTTGTATGTGCCATTGCTACATGGCCATAAACGATTTAATGGTAATGTTAGTCAAAATGTTCACACAGAGATGAGCATCCTACAATATTTTAAGCGGAAGAGGACAGAGGAGGATGAACAGCAGGTCATAGGAGTAGAGAAGTCTGAGGAGGATGAGCTTGTAAGTTGTATGGATAGCTACCAGTTAGCCAGCTAGTTCACATCACACCATGTTTGATGTTTGGGACGGGGCGCCATCGTGTGAGGATCGCTCCCACTGGTGGTGAGTTGGAGCTATGAGTTGGAGACTGTGTGTTTTCATTTTCTGTCATGATACTGGAAAAGGTCCTTTATTAAATATAGTATATTATGCAGTTCATGGTATGTAGTATGTTTGTTCTAGTTATATAATTGTCCGTCTCTCTGACTGTGTACCCGAGTCTTTATAATCTCTCCTCCCCCGCCCGAGTATTTTCAATCTTCTGTCACTGCAAATACCCTCTTGCAGTCACACTAATTAGTACATTCTGCTTCCAAAGGTCATTAGAAATTAGTATTTAAGTGGTTTATTTTTAAAATAATTTTTTCAGGGGTGCATGCCCCGAACACCCCTACTGTTTCAACTCCCCCCCCCATTCAAAATCGTGCCAACACGCCTGACTATGCAGACAGCAGCATGTAAAATGCACTTCTAGCCCTCATATATATGCATTTGAAGTGGGACTGTGCAAAAAATAGGAAATAAGTGCAAACAAAGGGACAAATGGGAAGTAAAATTGATTACCTATTCTGTTCAATGTACTTAACTCTGGGCAATTACCGGTGGCCACGTGACTTTGTCTGTAAATTAGGTGTAAATTAACGGTGGGCTGTCAGCACTCTGTGCTAGGTGGGCTCATTATTCAAGCTTACAGAATGAGAAACAGCCACAGAGAGTATGTCAGGGTCTGTCACTGTACATGAGGCACTGTATTAGGCTTCTCTGTGTGCTGCACTTCACTGAACTGCTGCATTACTACAAGTAGCTCTTGCCCACTTCTCTTTGTTCCAGCATTTTAAAGATGCTTCAATTCCAGGTGCTGCACATGCACTCTTTCCCTATTTCTGTTACTGACAGGAAAACGTGACAAAGAAACATTGCTCACTGGAATATGAAGTTATGAATTTATAAATAAATAAAATGTTAAAAGTAGCTGCTCAGCCCCTACAGGATGCTGCTGCTTCACAGTGACACAAAAATAGACCATGTGCCTGTTCTAAGGACAGCATCAACTGTGGTGAGAATCGTAATAAGTCACATGCTAGAATTACTGTCACAGATTTAAACAGTAACAAAAGCAAGAAACAAATGCTTAGAGGGCTGTACTTACTGTCTTGAATACACCTCCTTAACTACTGATAAGATAATAATGTGAAAGAGGACAGATGTGACATAGCAGGAACCTTTTATTAGTTACCCATATGGGGTCACAATGTGATGATGTTAGTATTGGTACTTGGCAAGGAAACAAGCAAACTGGAATACTAGTTGTGAAGGATACTGTCCTGGGAGTCTGGAGCAAAATGAAGTATAGTTATGTGTTTTAATACTACAGTGAGTCCATTGATATGCTTTTTCCTGGCAATCTTGGTCAGCAGTTTTCTTACCTATACAGACATTGTACACAATAAACAACACTTTTGATTGTTGTAGGGGCCACAGTTAACCACAGGGTAATCAAAAACGTTTTAATCTCAAACTTTAGTTCAAAAACATAACATCTATTAGGGATCTAAAAGCATATTACAGTGCCTTGCGAAAGTATTCGGCCCCCTTGAACTTTTCAACCTTTTGCCACATTTCAGGCTTTAAACATAAAGATATAAAATTTAAATTTTTTGTGAAGAATCACCAACAAGTGGGACACAATTGTGAAGTGGAACGAAATCTATTGGATATTTTAAACTTTTTTAGCAAATAAAAAACTGAAAAGTGGTGCGTGCAAAATTATTCGGCTCCTTTACTTTCAGTGCAGCAAACTCACTTCAGAAGTTCAGCGAGGATCTCTGAATGATCCAATGTTGTCCTAAATGACTGATGGTGATAAATAGAATCCACCTGTGTGTAATCAAGTCTCTGTATAAATGCACCTGCTCTGTGATAGTCTCAGGGTTCTGTTGAAAGCACAGAGAGCATCATGAAGACCAAGGAACACACCAGGCAGGTCCCTAATACTGTTGTGGAGAAGTTTAAAGCCGGATTTGGATACAAAAAGATTTCCCAAGCTTTAAACATCCCAAGGAGCACTGTGCAAGCGATCATTTTGAAATGGAAGGAGTATCAGACCACTGCAAATCTACCAAGACCTGGCCGTCCCTCTAAACTTTCAGCTCAGACAAGGAGAAGACTGATCAGAGATGCAGCCAAGAGGCCCATGATCACTGTGGATGAACTGCAGAGAACTACAGCTGAGGTGGGAGAGTCTGTCCATAGGACAACAATCAGTCGTACACTGCACAAATCTGGCCTTTATGGAAGAGTGGCAAGAAGAAAGCCATTTCTCAAAGATATCCATAAAAAGGCTTGTGGCAAACTTTAGTCTCTTCTAAAGCAGTGGTCTGATACTCCTGATTCTCCACAACAGTATTACGGACCTGCCTGGTGTGTTCCTTGGTCTTCATGATGCTCTCTGCGCTTTCAACAGAACCCTGAGACTATCACAGAGGAGGTACACAATTGTGTCCCACGTGTTGGTGATTCTTCACAAAAAATTTAAATTTTATATCTTTATGTTTGAAGCCTGAAATGTGGCAAAAGGTTGAAAAGTTCAAGGGGGCCGAATACTTTCGCAAGGCACTGTAGCTATATCAATGCCTGGAACACATTGGCGCCAAGAGAACATTTAGGGTCCAAAATCCAAAATGGTAGTACAGACAAGGATCATAACATGATCAGGCATCAAATGACAACCAAAAGATAATCTAAAGAGAACTCAAATGAACAGAGCATATTCAAGACTAACAGGAATGAACAATACTCAGAACTTATGCAACTAGACGCTTTCATCTGTTGTATTTTTAATTCATTGTTTAAAAAATGTGTTTATGCTGGATCAAGTGCTAATTTATAAATAGCCAAATAATTGTCATATTGTTACAAATTTAAGAATATTTTTGTAGCAATAAATCATTAATATACTAAAATCATTTTGGAAGATTTTATTGAATGCCTGTCATCTTCTCATTTATATGTTTATTTTTAAATAATCTTTTGCTTTTCTGTTACATTGTATTATGTTTGAAAAAACATCATCTGGTTCTTTAGCCTGCATTTACGTCCCCTGACAGAAAAGTGCTTTTTTATAAAGTTGGTGGTCCTTGCACTGTTGAAAAACACTGTCTTAGAACTCAACATAAAAAAATCTGCCAACCTTGCAGGTGTGCAATACATTCTGCCAAAAGAAATTAACTTAAGCACCTGCATAAACTTTGGATGTGTAATCACTTTCCCAAAGTAAATATTGGCGTATTTTTTGAAATTAATTAGCTCACTCAAAATAAAATCCTGTGTTTGCAAATAAGAGTTGGAGGAAATATTTCAGGACATGAAATATCATTTTTGTTTCATAATCACAAAGACCAACCATTTAATATTTTCATTTCATTTTGTTTGTCTTACAATAAAAATACCTAAACATATTAGTCATTTAAAAAAATATATTCGTCATGTTTATTAGATATTCAGCCACACAGAATGTGGCTACATTGGAATCATTTTAACCTGAAACAGAACAAAATGGTTCAGCAGTGCCTTTTACTTTCCTCCAGCCAGCAAGAGATGTCACCTGTACTGCCAGTCGAAGGAGATGAGCGATGTGGCATACATGAAGCAGCTGGTGCACGATGGCACTCGGTGCTCCTACAAGGATCCCTACAGCATCTGTGTACGCGGGGAATGTGTGGTAAGCTGCTGACAGCCTTGCTCTTAAACTCATTTTATGCCCTGCAGTGAAGCTGTAGCTTCATTGCAGCAGAAAACAAATCCCCTGACCCCACCTGTCTAAAAAATCTGATGCAAAACATCAAAGAGGCAAAAAGGTGACAAATAATTGTAATCAGAACTCTGCAGATGCTAAAAATGATTACTGCTTTGTACAATGGACTGATTTTTAGTGCAGAAGATTTAAGCATTTTCATTGGATAGGGAATAAAAATAATTTTCAAAAGAAACAATCTGCTAATTTGTCATAACATTATCATGAGCTTTCTCAAGCAAAGCATATTATTCTGTTTTGTGCTACATTGTGCTATTCTGTCTATGATTCATAAAAAAAGTTTTCATTTTTAGAACAGTGGAACCATTGTGTCATCTGCACCTACTATTAATAATATCAGTCTGTGAGAGGCTTCAAATTGTCATATGTAACATCTGATTTAATTTTTTATTTTTTTTGCTGCTGCTGCTGTCTTTATGTCTTTCAGAAAGTGGGTTGTGATAAAGAGATTGGTTCTGATAAGGAGGAAGATAAATGCGGAGTATGTGGGGGCGACAACTCCCACTGCAGAACTGTGAAAGGAACCTTTACCCGAACACCCAAAAAAGCAGGTAATTTCCCATTTGTACACTTATGTTCTAGTATTTTGTCCTACTTTTGGGGCCAGATTCCTCACAAAAGCGTTGCATGCTCCTCCTTTTTGAAAAAGCAAATCTGTAATATGTAATAATTAAAATAATTTAAAATAATCAGGAGAATCTGGGGAAGTGACTCTGATTTGGAGTATTGAATATATGTATTTGAATGCCATTCAGCATTTGGCTACTATAACAAACTACTAGACAAGGTTCATGTTTATCTTAACACATTTATTCTTACTGATTAATGCTGGTCAGATGTGGATGTTTTTATGGGCAAACTTATACATACTTACAATAAGCCAGAATCCAATCCAGGCTGAAGTTGAGGAATAAGGATTTTGCTGAAGAGTCTAACAGTGTCAGTCTGGCAGCCAAAGAATTTAAATGTACTATTACAAAAAATTGGCCTTTAATATGACAATATTGTTTACAACCCCAATTCCAAAAATGTTCTTAAAAGGTAAAAATTTTACCTGAAATTTTTTTTGGTAATTTTGAATTTGACACATCTTAAAAAAGTTGGGACGAGGGCAATAAAAGGCTGGAAAATTAAGTCTTACTAAAAAAGAAACAGCTGGAGGTTAACTGGCAACAGGTCAGTAGCATGACTGGGTATAAAAAAGCATGACTGGGTCTTTGGAGAGGCAGAGACTTTCAGGTTTCAAATTTTGTTTCAGTTAAAAAAGTACTGGCTTTTCACCTGACATTTCCTATAGTCTTTACTATGATTGAAGAAGGGATCGAGTGCTTATTATAATAATAAATATTTATAGATTCAGATATTTGGCTGTCTTTATATAGATTGAATATTTGGTGTTCAGCAACATTATATTATACATCATAATTACAATGGGATAAATAAAGAATTTACAATGGGTCTGCTGTCTGTAATAAATGAATGTCACAGCAATTATGGTGCCATCACATATCAGACTGTGCAATCATTAAAATTATAAGTCCTATCTAAATGAACCCCTTTCTAAGATATTGAAGCTCTCTTAATGAATGCCATCAACATTAATTTTGTAACTGTATCGAATGAAGGCAGGTATTAATTAGACAGTAAGTTATATCAAAATGATAACATCACAATGTGCAAGGTATTGTGAATGCATTAATGCCCTGCACAAATCGGACTGTTGTGCCAATGGAAATATATATATTTTTGGTAAGTGTCTGATTTTTGTGAACATGTTTTCTGTATGGCTCAAGTATAAAACTAATGCATCAGTCAGCCTTTTTGGTACACTTTTGAATTGTGAGTTTCAGATTTGTTTGATGATGGTAGTACTCTTACACTACCTGTCAATTTTGGACACACTTAGAACAGCTTTCTTAATTTGTACTCATTTCTAATGTTTTATAATAATTAAAGGAGGCATTAATACTGAAAAAGCAAGTGAAAAAAGTGCTGAACAAATCAAAATTAATTCATAATTTTAACAGTGGGGCACGGTGGTTAGCATGTTTGCCTCACACCTCCAGGGTTGGTGGTTCAAATCCCGCCCCCGCCCTGTGTGCAGGGGCTCGCCTGTTCTCCGTGTGATTCAGAGGTTTCCTCTGGGTACTCCAGTTTCCTCTCCCAGTCCAAAAGTCTTTGGATTGTATGGATTGGCATTACCAGACATATCCATGGTGTATAAGTGTGTGAGTGATTGTGCCATGCGATGGGTTGGCGCCCTGTCCAAGTTGTCTCTCACCTTGTACCCTGAATTTCCTGGCATAGGCTCCAGGTTCCCTTGTGACCCTGTGTGGAATAAGCAGTAATGAAAATTGATGGATGGATAATTTTAACAGTAATCCAGTCTTGGCATCATGATGGAGCTTCACCCATGAAGGTTTTGTTAAAGTTTCCAAATAGGCCAAAATTCTCAATGCTTCTTCTACATTCAAAATGAAAACTATTTGTTTGGTGAAAACATCTAATTTTAAAAGTAAGCTGCTCTAAGTTAAAAAAATAAAATAAAAACATTATTAAAAATAATAAATGTATACATAGATATTAAGTTTGTCATAGTACATTGTATTATGTACTATGTGTTATGAACAAATTTTCTCCATAATCTTTTATCAAAATGTCTGTGAAAGACATGTCACACTGTTTGTGAAAGGCAGTGAAAAATATTCATACCACAGCATTGTAGAATTCTCAGATCTAATAGGCCAAAAAATGTTTTTATTATATGTTTATGTTAATGTGCTTATTCTAATACTATATTGTTTCTACAGTAACAGCTAATTCACAAGTACTTGTATGGTGAATGCTCTGTATAATCTAAGACTATTTATGAAGTAATTTACATTTACATTTATTCATTTAGCAGAACCTTTTATCCAAAGCAACTTACAAATGAGGAAATACAAGCAAAGTAATTAATACAACACAAGACCTATACTTTTTGATGTGGTGATATTTATTTAACAGTTATCACTTTGCAACTGTCGGTAAGTTTTTCCTTCAGGACAGAGGATTTTGCTAGTTCTGGTTTCTCTGTAAAGTGAAGAGATGTGATTTATTTCGTATTAACTTCAAGAGAGATAATAAGAGAGGGAGTTGGAAACTTATCACACCATCCTATTATGTATTATTTTCTTCGAACAACAAAGCATGTTGTTTTATTCCGCACATGTTCATTGAAGTGTGTCCAACTTTTGACTGATAATGTACTTTAGCAATGAACATTCCTTTTTTGGAATGATGTCGCTTCTGTGACAGTAAAATTGCAAATTGCATGCTGAGGCTTGTCTTAGTTTTCATAATGCAATATGTCATAGCATGTTTATTTCATGAAACAGCATGATTCCTGACTTGGATGTTGAATGTGGATGCTTAATATAATGTCATTGTCATTAACAGGTTATAACACACATCTTATATGATCTTACTACAATGTGACATGGCACTGTTGACTGCATGAATAAAGTCAGTACTGTAAAATGTCTCTAACATTGTGCTAATGTGAATGTGTACTCACTTTTTTAACAGGAAAAAAATTAAGCAAGCGATGCCAAAAAGAAATGCCTATTTTGGAAAACAAAATCTGCAAGTATTCTGTGTTACCTAATGTTATGCTTTCCCCCATTGTAATGCTTTCTTTGCCATTGACTCGCTGGGGTAAATGAAAAAGATTGCATTCTCATTGTATGCAGTCTTTGTAATTACAGTCATTGTAACATCTTTGTGTTTATGCATCAAATAAAGCTAACGTAATGAAAATGGTCCATGAGACATTTTCAGTGCTTTAGAAATGGCTTCACATACTATTTTGAACTCACATTCCCATCATATTACACCATCACTGTTAAAACCTATATCTCTCCCCATATAAGATCTCCCCTCTATAAGACTCTAGTTTGCTAGTAACTTCAAAGCAACCCTCTAAGTCAATGGCAAAAGAGTGCACTGCAATACAGATGTAACAGATGCATTTTTCTTCAAGGGAAGACAAGAGAAGTCTTCTTGCTGCCTAAAGGAGCACGGCATGTGTATCTAAATGAAAGTGAGGATTCTAGAAATGTTATTGGTGAGTGGTACAAGGCTTTGAAGAGGAATGGACATCAATAATCAGGAAAGGCGCTTCAGTGTATATAGTGCTTTTTTGTAATGTGACTCAAGGTTTTGCTTTGCAGCTTCTGTTATACATTCGTCAAAGGGTTTATGTAATTATTAATGGGAAGTCCCAATAGCTCATTGATTCCTTGGTATCTCCTTCAGTCCAATATTAATGCACTTGGAGCTTGTGTTAGTGAGGCATAAATGAAAGGTTTACACAGAAAAGATGAATGTATTGTATGAAGTCTGAATGACAAATCTATAGTCACATTCCCTAGTAACCTTTAGTAAGCTTTCTGTGAGCCAGCTTGATGTACATGACACAAGCTGCAGTAGTATAGGGCTCTAAACTGTCCTTTCTGGAGCCCAACAGCAAAACAGTATAACAGCAAAACAGTATGCCTTCTAACAAAGTGATGTCCACCTCTTCAAAGAAAAAAACATACATGTTCAATTCTCTGCTCACTAATTGCTTCTACTATCTTTTCCACCTGAACATCTTGTCTCTGTTGCTGCTTCACTCTGGTGCAAAGGCTACCTAAAGATGTTCCTCATCCCCCCTGGGGCTAGACATGTGATCATCCAAGAACATGAGGCCTCCCCTCACATTCTTGGTAAGTGACAGCTGTCCTCACAACTTTTTAGTCAGCAAATAAGATGTATGCTCACCTTTTCACACATACCGAGTCAATGAATGAGTAAATGAATTTGAACCTATATCCTTGTTTCATGCTACATTATGATTACTTTTCATGTGGTGGGCTTTTGAGTGGCTCACATAAAAGTGTTCTTTCTATTGTCAGGATTGTAAATTCTGATGATGCCATAGTCTTCCGTTGCCATGGGTCCAAGAGAGTAAACTTGGCCAATTGGCACCCATATACTTCATTAGCCATGTATTATCTTTCTTTCAGAGCTCAGTCTGCAATCATGTGTATATGTTTTCCTTCTGAAAAATTCCAATAAAAAAATTTGAATGGGCAGTGACAAATACTAGGTTCAGTGAGATAATATGTGAGCAGGAATTTCATACAAATAAAGAGGGAATTGTATTTTGATTATTATACTTTTAATCTTATAATTATATATTTAAAAAAATTAAGATAGCATTTCAATTCCCCCTTGATTGTTCCCTGGTGTTTAAATCAAGATGTGTTAAACAATATAAAACACAGAACCTTTTGTATCAGACCACCCAATTTTAGGCGAACAAAAGTATACATATAACAGATAAGTCTTGAAGTAAATGAAAGTAAATAACATGTAATATTTGGTTGCATACCCCTTGCTTGCAACTGTATCAAGCAGCGCAACTCAGTGACCTCACCAAATTGTTGGTTTCTTCTTTTGTTTTCGAGGCCAGTCTAAAACCTTCCACTTTTCTCCCTGATAAAGTCTTATGTTGAGTTGGTAGTGTATTTTGGCTCTTTGTCTTTCTGCATGATAAAGTACCTCCTGATTAATTTGGATGCATTTCTCTGTACATTGGTAGGCAAAATGATTGTGATAGCTTCACCCCTGCCCTGTGGAGGCTGTTGGTTTTGTCAATGACTGTTGTTTTGGGGTTTTTCATTCACAGCTCTCCTGATGTTTCTGTCATCAGCTATTGCTGTTTCCCTTGGCTGACCCATTCGGTGTCTGTTGCTCAGTACACCAATGGTTTCGTTCTTTATCAGAACATTCCAAATTGTTGTATTGGCTATGCCCATTATTTGTGCGCTGCCTCTGATTTAAATTACTTTTCTCAGATTTCACAGGTGAAACTCAAGACTAAAACCAAGAGTAGATAATCAGAGCTATTTATTGTTTAAACAGTCAACTAACAGGACACATCTGGGTAACATGAAACACCTGTCATGTGCTGTTACGAAATGGGATTTGAGGCAGAAGCAGGTGCAGATCAGTGTCTTTATTTACAAACAGCAGTCAAAATACAGATAATGTCATCAATGCTGGACAAGATCATCAAGGTTAAACATAAGCTAAAGTTGAGGCATAGAACGAGAGCAGGACAAGGAAGTAAGACCGCTTAGCATGCGTAACGCATTCACCACTACGAATGTATACCTCAACTTTAGCTTATGTTTAACATTGATGATCTTGTCCAGCATCAACGCTGATCTGCATCTGCTTCTGCCTCACCTCCCGTTTCGTAAATGAATACTGCGCCAACCATGCGGAACGCTGCCGAAGCTGCTGAGTTTGAGGCGTGGCGTCGATCGTTCTGGGAACAGAGTAAACAGATGAACGAAAACTTGTTCAGATCAACCGCCTTCTGAAGCTGCTGCAACAAGTCGGGCCACGCGATACGTCACCACCCGCGCAAGTTCCCCCACCTCCACTGCCGGGGGACTACACCACGCTATGCAGGCAGCAGAGCTACCTGGATTACTGGGGCGTCCCGCTCCGCCACATAAGCGGCTGAAGGTAGCAGCCCCGGATCCTCCGCCTGAGGTTAACAGGGCGATCTCTGAGCTCCAGCCAGTGACCCTTAAAATGGGAGGTCTCTGCCACAGAGAAAGCTGCCCTGCTGCACTGTCCTGCTGAGGAATCTGTCATGCTGCCCTGTTCTGATGAGGAAGCTGTCCTGCTGCTCTGTCCTGCTGAGGAAGCGGTTCCACTGTCCTCTACTGTGGAGGAAGCTGTCCCACTGCCCTGTCCTGTGGAGGAAGCTGTCCCGCTGCCCTGTTCTGCTGAGGAAGCTGTCCCACTGTCCTGCCCAGCCGAGGAAACCGTCCCGTTGTCCAGCCCAGCCGAGGAAGCTGTCTCGCTGTTCAGCCCTGCTGAGGGTCTTGCCCAGCATTTCTGTCCTGCTGAGGACGTCGCCCAGCGGTTCAGTCCTGCTGAGGACGTCGCCCAAAATGCCAGTCCCGCTGAGGATGTCGCCCAGTGTTCCAGTCCCACTGAGGACGGCACCCCGAGCTTCAGTCCCACTGGGGGTGGTGCTCCGGCCTGTCTGCTGCCCGGCGGAGGCCGCCCTGTTTTCCGATGCATCAAGAGACAGATTGCCCAGGGGCCCCGTTGGAGGGGGGTTTTCCTTCCGGAGTGCTGTTGGAGGGGGGTTCTGTTACGCTCAGCAGCCTCGTCTCTGTCGTATACCAAGCCGTAGTTTCATATCCGCTATCCTGGTTTAGACATTAGCTTTGTTTATTGACTACGATTCTGCTTAAGCCCAATATTACCTGTTTGCCAGATCATCTGACCTTGATTTCCTGCCGTACTCCACTTGTTGTCTGCCCTGCACACTCTAGTCTGTTTGTCCACGCTTGTCTTCGCTAAGGAATCGTAACAGGTGCTCACCTACTACCTGATACAAAATGTGCTATGTTCTAAGTCGTTTGCACATCTAAATATAAATACCAGGAAATAAATGCTGAAATTCGAAAGTATCTTCTCATATTCATCTGTTGATCTCAAACCTAAATGTCTTAAGTCTACATCAAAAACAATTAAATTGGCCTTGCCATTCCAATAGTTTCGGAGGGGACTGTATATCAGCAATGCAGTAGAATGCTAATAGAATTGGTAGAATACTAATACTAATGAATGTTCAGTAGTATAATATAGTATTCTAGTGCAATGTATCATGGCAGTGATGTTTAATGTCTGACAGCAATGGTGATTAATTGACATTCTTCTCTGCCATCCACATTCACTCTTTCTCTGGTTTTTGGCACAGATTGCATCGTTAACTCTCAGTGCGTCCTTTCATTTTCTCTCCATCTCCTCTACACACTTAAATAGTGTTAGTAATGAACTACTACCAATACTGACTTTATATCCATGTGATTTTTGTATATTGTGTGTAATATTATTCTAGTCACAGATTGTAGATTGTCTACAAATATTTACATGATATCACTGACATCTGTATATCTGACATCTGTCTCTCTCATAACTCTCACTCTCTCAGTCAACACAAACAGTTTCTTGCAAATATAACATTTGAGGTTTTGTAACATCATCGATTGCAGCGGTCAAGAACCAGGCCACAGGACACTACATCCTGAATGGTAAAGCAGATGAGGTGATGTCACGCAGATTTATTGACCTCGGAGTGGAGTGGGATTATGTCATTGAAGACAATGCCGAGACTCTGCACACAGAGGGACCATTACATGATGCAGTCATTGTTCTGGTATTTGGATTTTTTGTACATATTGACTCATTTTATAAAAAATTTTTTTTAACAATTTGATTTCATTTCGAGTAGGGGAGGCCTTATGTTTTTGGGTTGTCCATTTGTTTGTTCTTCTTTCCATCTGAAATCCTCGTTAGAGTGATGTCTCAAGACAAATTTTTGTCTACCAACAATCTTTGCTTTCGACCCATCCATGTGTCCTCTGATTGCCCAAAAATAAAAATTTTCGTTACCATGATCTGAAAATGAGTGGTTGCATGTTTGATGTTTGTAGGATTTATATATGAAATTATAAATCCAGCAGATGAACTGATTAGATTGGAAATCTGTCTGAAATAGTCTGAAATAGTTATGTCTGAAAATGTAAAATGTCTGAAATAGTTATTCTTTAATAGCTTCCTTCATATTTAAACATTTTTAAAGGGTAGTTCTGGCATATAGATTAGTAACAAGAAGCACTAGGCTTGGCCTCAAATTCAACTTATTATTAGAAAATGAATCAATCAGGAGTTTATTATTCCCATATGGTTTATTAATATGCAAGCCCACTGCGACCCTGACCAGGATCAATCAGTTATTGAAGATTAATTTCATATGAAAGGGAAGCATCAACACTAATTGGAACCAAAGGAAGGGCACAGTTTCTTTTGGTGTTTACAGGCCTTGGAATCTTCAGTCTCTTTTCTATTTTCCTGCTAAAAATTTCTGAAGTGAGTATTCAGTCAGAGAAGTGTTGCTAGGCAGCAAGTGTCATCACATCCCCTTTTCTTGATCAGTGGTATAGATTCTTGAAGTCGGTTAGGTTGTTCTTTGAAATTTCTTGACAAACAAATGAGTGTTCTTTATTAATTATTTTCGGTGTACACAGCAGTTTTATTACTGTTTCCTGGTGAATTACAATAATTAGGAGTGGTATCATGAAGAGCGAATTACTTGTATAGAAAACATGGTACATGGTACAAAACGTATGGTGTACATTTTTGAATGTAGCTGATAGAGAAGAGATTGCTTTCACACATGGTAACTGTCCATTGTTAATTTCAATAAAGAGCAGATTTTTTTTCAGTTATCTCAGTGTTCTACAGTATAGAAGAATAGCACATTCCCCCAATGCCCATGTAATGTTTGAAGATTCATTGATTCATTACAGAACAGTTTTACATGATAAAATCAGCTCTGTAGTAATGTTTGGCTTATAACATACATGGAACTTCTCATGTAAAAGTACCTAGCTATTTCTCTTGGGTGTGCATCCCTCCCCCAACATCTGTTTTCACACAGTTAAATCTAAACCTAACTTGTAAGCAATTTTTGTTTCTATAATCTGTGCTGCCAGGCCCTTGGGCATTTGTTCACTTCTCGAGATCAGGAGTGCAAATAGAGTGGAAGGTTACAGAGAGGGAAGAGTGAGCATCATCTGACAGAGTAATTGAGGTGCTACTGCTTACTCCTCCACTGCAGAGTCGCTCTGGGTGAGAGAATGAGGACAGGTTATCTATTACAGCAGAGACAAGTCAAGCCTAGACAAGTTGGAAGTTGGGGAATGATCAGTAAATGTGTATCACAAGAAAGCTTGCCAGGCCTGGAACAGAAATTATGGTTGTTTTTGAGTCACATTTATAAAGATGTAGATGATGTAGTGAATGCTACTAGTCTTGTGGCATCTTGAGAAAAGGTGTATGAAACCATTAGATTTCATCTGGATTAATGAACATTTTAAATTGCAATTTAACCCATTGCAATTTCATAACCCAAATAAATTGTATATACATGTCCAGTGCATACTTATTTACTTACATAAGATACTCAATAAGAGAGACTCATAAATAAGTATTGGACATGTCCGTTTTCAGTAAATATATTTCCAATGAGGCTATTCACATGAAATTTTCACCAGACATCAGTAATAACTCAAGAAATTCTGAAATATAAAGAATTCACAACATTAAAGTCCTTAAATAAGGTTATGTGTAATAAAGTGGAGTTATATATAGTGGAGTGATTATAAATGCGTTTACTATGCAAAGCTTATATATTAGAATATTCATTTGTAACATGTAAAGGTCAAATTGGAATGTATATAGTTATTGTAAATTAAATTCACCTCTTCTAGGTCATGTGTAGTTTGTCTACTGGTACTTACATATTGATTTCATTCTCATTCCTCTATTTTTGAATATGAACATCTTCTGATATGTAAAGTTCAGTAAAGGTCAATGCCCTGTTGCTTATGATTTTTATTATTTATTTATTTGATTTGTGTGTGCGTGTGTGTGTGTGTGTGTGTGTGTGTGTGTGTGTGCGCGCGTGTCCTTTCCCTTGCTAGATTATACCAAAAGACAATGAGACACGATCATCATTGATGTATAGATACATCATCCATGAGGACTCGGTCCCAATAAACAACAACAATGTCATTCAGGAGGACACGTATGAGTGGGCTTTAAAGAGTTGGTCCCAGTGCTCACGACCTTGTGCTGGAGGTAATAACTTGCCCACCCATTTTTCTTACTACTAGCTATTTGTACAATTCCATCATTTACTTTTACATTTAGAAACCCCATCCCCATACCCTTATTCTGATTTAGCATCCCCAGTGGCTTTTCTTATGTAATGTTCTCTTGATTTAAGGATTCCAATACACAAAATATGGATGTCGTAAAAAGGGGGACAATAAGATGGTACACAGGAGCTACTGTGACATCAGTAAGAAGCCCAAACCCATCCGCAGAATGTGTAATCTCCAAGACTGTACACAACCACAGTGAGTAGATCTCATTTCCAGTCAGAAAAAAATTATCTTATTTTTTGACACCCAACATTAAAGGTAAGTCACCAGGATATAAAATACCCATTTCTCAGTACTTTGTCATAGTTTTACACTAATTATCCAGTGGTAATGGGCTACATATGAGTATGTGGAAGTCTTCAAGCTTGCAAAGATCTCTTTGAGTCATGCTTAACTTTAAGGAATTTCCTATTTATATTCTGATGCTCTAAGCTATGAATAAAACAAAAATAATAATTAAAACCTTTAGGAATTGTTCTGGTGGTCTGTACAGGGTACTCCTGAAACGTTCCAAATATAAACCATACAATTTTGTGTTCCCTTTCAAAGGGAACTTTGACGTTGCATTTAGCATAACAGTATGGGAGCGCCTTGCTTGCGTGACCGGTATCTGAAGCTTGTGTAAAATAATGCCTCTACTTATAGGCCTGCCATGATCAGGTGACGTGGCACTTAAGCACGTCGCATGATATATATATGGATACCTGTGAACCACGCCGCCAGCCTTATTATCTTCAGCGAGACTGCATGTCTGTGTGACAAAGAAAAAGAAACGCTTAATTTCTACTCTGTATTTCTCAATATCTCTCAACTTTTCTATCCCTTTTTTAAGAAAAGAAAAGAGAATGAAAGAATGAGCGAGAAAGAATTCAGAAAGTGTGTTATGCCTTGCTCCCGTTTCATCACGGGAGGAGACGGACACGCTTTCTGTGTGAAGTGTTTGGGCGCAAAACATGCTACAACAGCCGAGGATGAAACCTCTGAGAGTAATCAGAGTCACGCGGTTATGCCTACGTGCTCTGAGTATTTGGAGGTGCCCGCAGTTCCTAGCCTCGGGTCACACTCTAGGGGCGTCCCCTTACCGCAAGACGGTAATGACAGATGCGTCCCTCATGGGCTGGGGTGCAGTCTTAAATGGCTGTCCAGCTTACGGTCTTTGGAGCGGCCCTCATCTGTAGTGGCATATAAATTGCCTAGAGATGCGGGTCGTATTCCTAGCACTGAAATTCTTTCTTCCTCAGTTGAGAGGTGACAGTGTGCTAGTTGTGTCAGACAACACAGCTGTGGTCTCATATATCAACCACCAGAGAGGGTTACGTTCACGCCCCCGTTGAGGCAGGCGCAATTAATCCTTCTCTGGCAGAGGGAAAGTTCTTGTCAGTGAGAGATATGTACGTTCCGGGCAGGCAAAATGTAGGGGCAGACATCCTGTCGAGACGGGCTGAGGCCCGGGGGGTGGAGGTTCCATCCACAAGTGGTGGAGTCCATATGAGGTTCGGACAAGCAGAAGTGGATGTGTTCGCCTCCGAGGAGATAACACACTGCTTGCTGTGGTTCGCCCTCACTCCTCCTGCACCATTGGGGCTGGACACCATGGTGCACACGTGGCCGAGGTCACGTCTATATGCTTTCCCCCTGATTGCTCTGCTCCCACAAGTTTTAGCGAGAGTTCGCCAAGACCGTCTACGTCTGCTGCTAGTAGCACCTTATTGGCCAGCTCGAATATGGTTCTCGGAGATAATGTCCCAGCTCAACGGCACTCCTTGGGAGATTCCCATCCGCAGGTACCTACTATCTCAAACCGGAGGGCTAATCTATCACCCTTGGCCAGAACTATGGAAACTGTTTGTCTGACCCCTGAGGGGCACCAGCTCATAGATTCTGGTCTCACAACTGAGGTTGTTGAGACCATGTTAAATGCTAGAGCACCATCCACAAGGAAATTGTATGCGCTCAAGTGGCGGCTTTTTGTCTTGTGGTGTGAGGAACGTCAGTTAGACCCAGTGAATTGCGCAATAGCTACAGTCCTGGAGTTCTTACAAGAACGTTTCTCAGCAGGGTTGGCTCCTTCTACAATCAAGGTTTACGTGGCCACCGTTTTGGCCAGCCACGCCCCTGTTGATGGAGCCTCTGTGGGGCAACATCCTCTAACTTCGGGGTTCAGGCTTGGTGTCAGACCGATGAGGCCCATCTGCAGGCCGCGAGTACCTTCCTGGGACCTTCCTGTGGTCTTGGAAGGTCTGTCAGGGGCCCAATTTGAGCCCTTAGAGTCAGTCTCTGAGAAGCTTCTGACTCTAAAGGTAGCTCTTCTACTGGCCCTGACATCTCTCAAGCGAGTGGGAGATCTACAAGCTCTCTGTTGCCCCCTCCTGCCTTGACTTCGCCCCTGGACTAGCCAAGGCCTTCCTGTATCCTAGGCCAGATTATATTCCTAAAACGCCTACATCAGCTGCCCACCCTGTGGTGTTGAAGGATTTCTGCCCTCCTCCGTTCCTCACATCGGAACAAGAGAGGATGCACCTGCTGTGTCCAGTAAGGGCCCTCTGTACTTACATCCACATGTCACACAGGTTCCATATATATCTCATGCGACACGCTTAATTGCCACGTAACCTGATCATGGCAGGCCTATAAGTAGAGGCATGATTTTACACAAGCTTCAGATACCGGTCACGCGCGCAAGGCACTCCCATACTGTTATGCTAAATGCAACTTCTCGTTCCCTTCTCAGGGAACAGGGTTACATGCGTAACCCCGACGTTTTCCTATCAGACAGAATTTTAAATTAGAACCCTAACTATGCAAAGAACCACTTGAAGATCTTTTTTATATAATACATAAGGTGTATAATACATATCGAGTGTAGCGTAGTGTAGGTAGAGTGCCGATTAATCAAATGATAATTGCAGAGGATTTGTTTAGAACAACAACAATGTTAAAATAAAGTTTTATGGAATTTACATGGTCTTTGATTTATCTTATCTTGTCTATGTCGAATTGATTGAGAGAGAGAGCCTATATCTGTAGTGAAATTAGACCACAAAATGCTAAATAATTAATTTGTTACTTTTGCATGAGATCACTTGAAGAGTATTGTGATGTCATGGCTGACCACTTTTGGTAAATGATGGTAAATGTGCACTTATATAGCGCTTTTATCCAAAGCGCTTTACACTGTGTCTCATTCACCCATTCACACACACACTCACACACCAATGCAGAGCTGCCATGCAAGACGCTAACTTGCCATCGGGAGCAACTTGGGGTTCAGTGTCTTACCCAAGGACACTTCGGCATGTGGAGTCACCCGGGCCGGGAATCAAACCGCCAACCCTACGATTAGTGGACAACCCGCTCTACCAACTGCGCCACAACCGCCCCTATATATATTTTGCTCTATATATAAATTTATGCATTGGTGATTTCCCCATTTTTCTTTTTTTTTGCTTGATTACTGTAGAACCTATTTGTTGCTCTTGTAGATTAGCTAACATGTTGCATATTAAGACATGTCAGACAATATTAAGGAATAAGAAAAAAAATTCTACGTTGTAAAATAGGCTCTATAGATAAAATACAGTTATGAAATAACTAACGTTTGGGAGAAAACAACACTTTAAAGCGCACCTACCACGTAAATATTCATCTCTATTCCAATCTCTCCCTTTGGGCTTTGTGACACATTTATCCCACCCCACTAACTGCCCATATCCACACTTCTCCTTGACTTTTCTTCCTTTTTCTATTCAGTGGGTGGCCTGGTTTTCTAGCACAAAGTGTCAGAATACTCTAATTTCCTAACCTTCCCTTTCCTTCCACAATTGCTCTTTACACCATGAATGAAAGAGAGTTCTGACCTTAAAAACTATAGCCTTATAGCCTGTTTTTTTTATAAGAGAAACTACAGAAATTCTCAGCTAGTCTTTTGTCATCTACTGTAAATATCCTGGGACCTTTGTACATGCTGTCTCATTTAATGAAAAGCCTGACATTAGTCTATAGGGTGTGATTGTGTGCTACTTTGTATCAGAATAAATGTCACGGCTTTCAATTTGACATCAATTGTTCAGACAACTGCTTCCCCAGTTTTAAACTGCCTTTTTCATTACAACATTGTTTTGTGTATAACTCTGTGTATGCAGTGTCTTCAGAAAGTATTTAGACCTCTTCAGTTTTTCTGCACTGTATTATAGATATAATTTTAAGTGGATTAAATAAATATGATGGCTATCAATATACACACAATAACCCACAATGACAGTGATTTCTTTTCGGTTTGATTCGGAATACTGATATATATTTGTATCATTAAACAGATACAGGTTTATAAAAAAAAATAAAAAAAATTACAGATTCATTTTGTGGATATAGGCATCAGCATATTTTAATAAATACTTTGGAGGATATATGAAATCCAATCTCTAATTTGACTTTGACAGCGAGGTGGTTGAGCTATTAAATTTGTTTGCAACACCAAAATGATGACAATATTTTGTGTTTAATTTTATGATTTAATGACTGATGATATTTTTGGAAAGCATTTTATTTATATATGTGCTAATATAAATATTTTATATAATATATGTATATTTACATAGTTGTTCTAACATGTACTCAAAATAAAACTACCCATTTTAAAAAGTGACTTTTGCTAAACCCTTAAAAGTGTAACTGGAAGAAGTCAGCTTTCAGATCAGGTATATAAGATAAGGGCTAATATTAATTAAATTTAGATTTTTTTTTTTAGAAACCCTCCAGCATTTTTACTACAGCATATGGCATTATAATCAAACTACACTAATCTTGTTAAGGAACAGAACACTGGACCTTTCATATGCAAATGCTAAAGAAGCATACAAAGCCACTGCTTTGCTGCCACTTGGTAGATCACATTTTGTGGAGTTTGGACACCACTAGTCTGGACACATTAGACCAAATCTACATTTTTAATTGTCTGGAAGGCACTATGATAAAGGTTTATTGTTGAAATGTATTTCTTAGTTTTGATTAGTTTAACACTTAAGACTGAAGCCAACTGTGAGCTGAAAGTATAAATACTGCAGAGAAAATCTGATGATACTCTGACACTATCCATTCTCAAGTGATGAGATCATTATTCCTCTCTACTGGAATACAGAAAATTAACACATTCAAAGATTTGTAGGTGCCAGGTAGCGCTTAAATTATGAAAAGGTCCTTCTCACAGAACTGGTGTAACTCAGTCAGGTTTCTGGGCTTCCTTACTCATTCAGTCTATAAATTTATATAGTATGTGTGTCAGTGCTTTGTGATGGCTACTCCAATACTTTAACTTTGTTGTCTTTAAGCCATTTTGTTACAACTTTGGAGCTATGTTTAGGATCATTGTCCTTCTGGAAGATCCAGTTGCAACCAAGTTTTAACTTTCTGTCTGATGTCTTGGGATGTTGTATCAGTATTTCTGATAATCCTCCTTGCTCATAATATCATGCATAGTGCTGATCATTATGGCCAACCATCCTGATGATCACCTGCAAATTTCAGTCTGGATCTTTTATGTCAGTTGGGCTTCTTCCTTGCACAACAGCCTTTCAGGCCATGGCAATGTAGGACTCAGTTAATGGTGAATGTATCTGATGTAATAAAGTCCTGTACCATTTCCTTTGTTGTTGTTTTAGGGTTCAATTGGACCTTTCAGACTAAAAGTTCATTCATCCCTGGGAGTTCATTTGTGCATTCTTCCTGGTTGATGCAGTGTGGTCCCAAGATTTTTATATTTGTATACAATTGCTTGTACAGATGCTTGTGGTACATTCAGTTCCTAATGAGAACGAGTCTGAGTTAATTGGATTTTCTGATTTTTCAAGGGCAACTTCTAATTATGACAATTGACCAGTCAGATGCTTCTGAAAATCATTACAGCAATTTCTGGAATATAAAATATAATCTGTCTGCTTCTGTGATATGGCTATCTTCTTCCCTGCATACTTCAGTCTAGTGTTTCTGTGGATATGCATGGCTAGTGCAGTCGAGCGGAAAGTTATGAGTCTTTTTATACTCCTATAGATTATTACTATAGGAACATTACATTAAAGAGCATTACATTACACGCCTATAGATTATTACTCTAGTAGCATTACATTGCATGTGCCCTCCATTCAAGTGCATTTGCGGTAATTCTCTTCATGAAGTCAAAGTCCACAAGATTTTAAGATTTTTGCAATTAATAAACAGCCCACAGGTAGGAATGATTGTGGAGCATTTTATATTTTGAATACTTGATGAACATCATTATACATAAGGTGCCTGATCATTGAATCCTCACATCTTGCATGGGGGGCTACCTGCTGTTAGAATAGTTTATCAAAATCAATAGTTTAAAATAATCATAAGAAAATCAGCAGAAAATGAATTGTTAGGAAAAGCCAAAATATTATTACAAACACTATTCTTCTGCTTGTTTTTCAAAGGTGGATAGCTGAGGAATGGGAGCACTGCACCAAAACATGCGGAAACCTGGGTTACCAGATCCGCACTGTGCGCTGTGTTCAGTTCCTGCATGAGGGCACAAATCGCTCCATCCACAGCAAGTACTGCAGCGGAGAGAAACCCGAGACCAGACGTCCCTGCAACAGAGTGCCCTGCCCTGCAAATTGGAGGATTGGAGACTGGTCTGAGGTCTGCCTTTTTATCTACACAAAGATATGTCATTTCTGTATTTACCAGTTTTCTCCAACATTTTATGAATCCACATCTGTGTAATGTGAGTTCATTACTGGCCTTGCGCTTTAAAGTTAACACACACAGTTCTTTATTTTGTGTTAGTGATTTCAGCTTAGATATAGTACGCTGCTCAGATAAATGGACTTCAGTCATGTTAACAAGCTGAAAGCCAAGTCACACAGTGATTGGCTTTCTTTTGCTGATTAGGGCAAGTAGTTAGGCAAAGTAAACATGTACAATGATGAAAGAATTTGTGAACAGGTCACAACTTCAACAAGTGTGCATGGGTGTTTGACACTTTATGAAAAGGACTTATTTAGTTGCCTTATTGGTAAAATAAGGATTTTGAAAAAGCTAGCCAGGTCAAGTATTTCTTGTTTAAAAAGCACTGAAATTAGTGTGGCATGTTTTGGAAAGGTCCTTAAAAATGAGTAGACTGCTGATATGCTTTCATGTAATTCTATAGAGAGAAAAATTATATAAGAAAATTAGATTTTCTGACTAAGGAATCTAGTTGCATGTATATGCAAGAAGTCCTTAAAAGTCACATGTTGGCCTTTTGATTTAAATAATATATCTGGACTCCAGTCCTCATTTCTACAGCTGAATCAACGTCGAGCCGTACAGAGATGCCAGAACAATGCTTTTTATTTCAGCTCAGAGAGTGCTCATTTTCTCATATTGATTTTGGCCACAAACTGAAAGGAGTAATGTGTCTGCCAATCAGCATCCTGCTCAACAATGTACCACTAGCCAGTTATTTTGTTTTGAGGACATTAGGGCATCTGTTCTTTTGGATGCCAGCTTTCAGCTCTTGTTCTTGTTTACTTGTATGGTTCTAGAGTGAGACAGAGTGTATTTCTCCTTTCAGCACTTTATCCCATCAACTCTGGGAAATAGATATTTCATGTACAATTTCTTTGACAAGCACATTACACTTACAAACCTTTCCAACCTTCCAACATCTTTTTAATGTCTCTCTATTCTAAGAGCAGTACCATGGTGGCATTTAGCTCTACACACAATGGCTAAACTTATACTATATATACTGTGCACACCCTGCACTAACAACTGCTCAAATCCACTGTAACTCTCGAAAACACCCAAAACACAGATCTATATATTTAAGATCAAATTACAGAAATTATATGACCGCCTATACCAATTAAAATCTATTGGATATTATGCATAAACGAATCAAGTTTCTGATTGTGATTGTAATTCTCTCTGCTAGTGTTCAGTGACCTGTGGTGAAGGAGTGGCACACCGCCAGGTCACATGCCGCATCATGGATCAATGTGCCGGTGAGAAACCGGAGTCACAGAGGTCATGTCGCCCAGGACCATGCAATGGTAAGCCAAACAATTGCACAATAATAACAATGAAAGAGAGAGAGGTACAGGGTGGATGGATGAATGCATGGATAGAAGGCTGAATGGAAGGATATGTACAGTATACACAAGTGCATACAAAGAAGTAAAAAAAGGAGAATGTACCATAAAAAACTAGAAATAGAAATCAAAACTAGAAATAAATATATTTTCTAATGATTGCAATTTAATACAGTGAAATTTTGTATTTTCTGACCATTGTAAAGTACTTACAGAAGATGATTATGACACTAAACATCTATTGGTTGCATATTACTAAAAGAGAAAAAAGTTTATTTATACTAGGAGTTTCCTCAATATTCACAAACTCCCATCAGTGAAGAGTTAAATAATACAAAACTGCAAAGTGTAGTATAAATAAAATGCAATCAGTTTTTCATTTACACCAAAAGCAATGTAGCCTTCACCCTGCCAGACTGGTAGCAGTGTTGTGCCACAAGGGATTAAGGGGATTGCTTTAGAATAGCGTTATTTAACTTCTTTCTACTCTACAGTGCTAGAAAACATTTAACATTGCTGCACACTGGGGAGCCTTTATAATAATAATAAAATTATTTATTTTTATATATCACCTTTAAAGCAGCTTCTCAAGGAACCGTAGACAGTAAGAACATGTCAAGAAAAAAAAACCCAGATAAAACACAAAACAAACAAAAGTAAAAAAAAAACAGACTTGAATATAAAATGGTTAAAGCCATTAAGAAAAAGCTAACCTAAAAAAAAATATTTCTTACAATTATTCTGCTGTCACATCTGGTTATACTGTGTATAGTCCTGCTCTTGAGCTTTCATCACAATAGCAGGCCCTCACTACAAATTTTCTTCTCTTTACCATTTTTGCAATTTTGAAAAGCACATTAAAGACAAGGATCTCTAAACTTGTAAATTGTGTGGTCCTGTTCCCTTCCCAAAGAGTAACCAAATATGTAATCGAGTACAAGTTAAACTATTTATATTAAATAATTATTCAAGTAAAAGTAAAAGTAATAATGTTAATAATTACTCGATTAAGAGTAATAAAGTAACCAATGAGAAGACTACTCATGTAGCAAGTTACTAGTTACTTTGGATCTGATTAAAATGAAGGGAAAATCTTGAGTCTCAGACCACATGGAGAACTGTTAAGTCACACCTCTCCTTGAAAGTCTGTCTGTTCTGTTTATATGATATAAAACCTGGGTTCAAGATGAAGCTGCTTAACAACTTGTCATTTTCAACACAAAAACTCACACACCCCCAAAAAACACATTTCCCCAATGGTTGACTGGCTTTATTTTCAAAACATGCTAACAACACAAGACAAAGACAACAGCAAACAAAAGACCAGACTTTGGAACAGAACAAAAGAGAAATTGTGTGCAGTGTGTGTGTGTGTGTGTGTGTGTGTGTGTGTGTGTGTGTGTGTGTGTGTGTGTGTGAGAGACACACACATTACGCTCACATCTTCCCTGTCTTCGGCCATTATCTTCCAAAACTGAGCAGCTAAAAAAGTGAGCGGTTGTTGCATCCGCATTCAGACCACTGCAGAGTATCGCAAGATTTGTGAACTTGTTACATGTGATATAAACTAATTATTATAACTACATATATTCATTAACATTTAACAGTAACAGAGGAACATCACGGAATGTAGCCAAGCAAAAGTACATTTCTGTGATTAAAAATGAACTTATAAGAGTAAAAGTATGGAAAGTTAATCCTACTCTGAAATGTACATTTTTTCAAAAAGTTACTCAGATAAATGTAGCATGTTACTACCCACCTCTGCTGGTAAGACTGTTTATGAAACTGGAAAGTTGATTGTAGAATAATTTTTATTCAGAATTGGATTTCCATTCATAAATGCAGTTATCTCTCAGCTGCCAACACTGTTACAGTATTTAGAAAACGTTTTACTTCCTGATTTCTTTTGTTTTTGTTTATTTTTCAGACTCAGTTGTTTCAGATCTTCAAAATTTAATATAAGACAAAGACATTATACAGTTTATAAACAAGAATTTCAAATATTGAAGGAAAAAGAGTTTTCCAGTGCCCTGTATGAAAAAGTAATTTCCCCCTTTGTTACTCAATGAACTTATTAACCAAATTTAATTGATAATTGGGTCCAATTAGACTAGAAACACCCAGGCTTGATTACTACCAGCCCTGCTGACTCTAAATATCACTTAAGTAGTAGCTTTCCAGCAGTGTAAAGTAGGCTAAAACAGGTCTCAACATCACACTATAGTGTGATCAAAAGAAATTCCAGAAGAGATGAGAAATTGAATTGAAATACCAGTATTTAAAGGGTTACAAAACCATGTCTAAAGCTCTGGGACTCTAGCAAACCATAGTTATAGCCATTACTGCCAAATGGAGAAAACTTTGATGAGTCTTTCCAAAAGTGGCTGGCCCAACAAAATTTCTAAACGAAAACCAAACAATTATTCAAAAAATGATTGCCCATTCATCCAGGAAGTCCCAAAAGGAACCCAAATGAACATTTAAGGAACTGAAGGCCTCGCATGCCTCAGATAAGGTCAGCGTTCATGATGATACCAAATGCTAACCAAAGGCTCGTCTCATGTTTGCAAAAAAAAAAAAACCCTTTCATAATCGATTATGTAAATCATTGTCAACAAATCTCATTATCGATTAGTTGGTCGATTACGGGGTGCGTTTACTCACTGCAGTACTTCTGTTCCAAAAACACACACGGAGAGTAAATACTAAAATTGCGGCCCAAAAGATGTACTGTAAATTTACATTATGCACTCTACCATCTAGTGTATGAATTTTAGAAGTGTAATATCATCTCGAATGGAACAATACTGTTTTTTTACTATCCGGAAGTATAAGCTGTTTCCCAGTCGATGGCACATGACGTCAAACGAACGTAATGCGACACCGCTAACTTTAGCAGAATGCCCGACAGTGCTGCATGAGCACGACGGTGATGCACGAGCACAAACATGTTTATATCCAAAATGCTCCACTCTTTAAGGGGTTGGGGAAACTACCTTAGCAACCCTAATGACCCTAATCATATTGCTACATTTCATCTGTACAGGAAAGTCTCAGCCAATGTGGAGTACATTTCAAAGCCTATTTTCTGTTAAAGACATACCCTTAAAAATATATATTTAACATTAATGGCATGAAGATTCCATGGTCTTAACACATTTTCTCTGGATGTGAATTATAATGAATGTATTTACAATTAAAGATTATTACACAAATTTTCAAATAGGAAATGGTGTATATTGTAAAACTGAATAATGTATTTCTGTCACAGATGAGCCTTGTAGAGGGGACAAGTCCATATTCTGTCAGATGGAGGTCCTTGCTCGGTACTGTTCCATCCCAGGCTACAGCAAACTATGCTGTGAATCATGCAGTAAACGCAGCGGCACTCTCTCTGCTCTCCTGACTGAAGCTGCCGAGGTCGAGGAGGAGGTGCGATTTGGCTCAGCCTCACAGTTACTCGAGACCCTCTCAGCCTCAGTCGGTCAAACCTTTAATCACCCCCTTCAAACACCAAAACAACCCAGTGGCTCGGCCAAGCAAACCTCAATCAATGCAGCTCTCAAACCAAACACTGAGAGCAAAACTCCAAAACGTCTGGTGCAGGCCACTAAACCCAGCATTAGAAATCTGCCTGCCATGACAGCCTACAAGCAGCACAATGACAACATCGCTAGTGCTACACAGCACACAGATAGGCTCATAGACATTTCCAAGGTGGAAAGATGAAGGCAAACACTAATCCAATTTTTTTTAACATTCCTGGACTTTATATATATATATATATATATATATATATATATATATATATATATATATATATATATATATATATATATATATATATAATATATATATATAGCTTTATTCTTTGCCTTCATTCAAATCATTCCTATAAGAGGTTTAGGGAAGTAAAGTGCTGGTTCACTTTTTGGTTTCTAGGTCATGCCCTCAAGTGGTTATTCAGAATCACACTAGACATTTACACACTTTCTGGGTGTTTTCATTTTGTTGTTGTTGTTGCTGTTGTTTTTTGGGGGGATGAGGCACCAAAGATGTTTCAAAATTAGTCAGAAGTCCCTTCTCAGCAGCCTCCAAGGTTTTGCACATTTAGCTCATGCTGTAGCGATGCCAGTAATCAAAAATGTTTCTAGTTATGTAGAATTTCAGAATCAAGCACAAAGGGTTTCTTTAATGAATAAATATTTATGAATGTTCCTGTAAATACTGTATGTGTAATAGTCAGTATTATTTTGTACTAAAACATGGTGCAAAGTTTTAATGTAAGATTTAAGTATATGGGTAAAATGACAGCAACTGAAGAGCTGTCCCTATTATCAGTTATTCCCTGTCAAAACACCTCATCCAGTATAAAGCCATTACTCAACAAACCCTATCAAGGAATTTATTTAATCATATTTCTCTTGTATAAAGGACATCAGTGATTAATGTCAAAGCAACCATTTTTCTGGAATTTCTTTCATCTTGTACTGTATTCTATTCTGAAGCTGAATATGTATTTCACCAGCAAGAGAGCTAAATGTAGAGACATATTTATATGTCAAAAAGCTAGTGGAGCCGAACCGTAGACATCTATCACGTGCCAGCGCAGTGCATAGGGTGTGAAAGGCTACATTTTGAGGGCACCGAGGTAGAATTAACACAGATCTTTTTTTATGAAAAGCACATTGTGTGAGGTGATGCACTGTTGTAAATGGCACACTGTTGCCTGCAAGATGTCAAGGGAAAGATGTTAATTTTTAAACAGGGGTAATGTCTCAACCACAATGCATTGACTGCAATAGCAAGGAACTCCAGTGTAGGTGTCATTGAAGTGCAAACCTATAAAATCTGTTCACACATGCTTGCCTGTGTACTACTGTATAGCTGTTGTATATAGAATTAAGAACTTTAGAGTATTTATTGACTTCCTTGTCTGTTTTTATGTCCAGCAACTCTTATTTCATGAGCAGGTAAGAGCCAACAATTTGTCAGTCAAGCCTATTGAGTCATGTTTCAGCATATCAGAGTCATGTTTCAGCATATCAGAGTCATGTTTTGCTGAATTTCTCCAAGCAGCATCACAATTTTAGCACCATAACAAAACCGAACACAAGGGAAACCAGTTTTAAATTAGTTGTGAGAAGGCTCTAGTCTAGCTGTTTTAGAATAGCATTTAGTGTAAAAGCCCAACCCATCTGACTGCTGCTTCTAAGTAGTTAACTAAATTTCTAGACGAATCTGTTCTTACAGTCAATTAGTGGATTTGAGTCATCAAAGGGTTTATTCTAAAACAAAGACAAACATGGAAAATGTTGGTGTTGTAGATATGAGTTTTATAGAAAAACCTATTGTAACATTCTTGAAACTTTTTAAAAAATGTTTTCAGTGTAATGCCATTGAAATGCTGCCTTTGACAACTTTGCTGCTAATGCTATGCAAAGCTTTTTTTAAGCCCAAGTAGTTTAGTATTTGTATTTTTTTTATTGACAATCCCTGAGCCTCAGACAGATCTGCTGTATATGACAAAGATCTCTATATATCCCCAGTCCTGCCTTTGCATGTAAGTCTTAATTAATGCTCTTACTAGCATGTCAGTTTCTTTCATCTTGCCATCATCTGTTTATCTGTCTTTTTTAATGGAAGTGTACACTACTGATGCTGTTTGTTGTAATGGGGAGCACATAGCAATAAAAACATAGTAAATATTCATCTGTTGCTGTCACCTTTTACTATCTCTTCAGTTCCAGTGTGTGGTGTGGATGTTAGAGCACAAACCCTGCAAGACTGATGTATGGGAAGAAGGATATCCATTAACTGGGGTTGTGGGGCAAGCCTACATTGAAAAATGAGACCACAGTTAACATAGCTGTGTAAATCCTCCGTTAGTCACTATTTACAAATGTTCCTTTCTTTCAGTTCCTATGCACAATACAGTATAGATGAAGAGTCTCCTTTGAATATGTCATATTTTACAGAGTCTTAGAGCACTAAGGGAATTTGTCCCAGTCTCTAAAAATTTAGCAATTGTTCTTTGATGGTATTATTTTTAGCCATTAACTTTTGGATTGATAAGAAAATAGAGAGCAATGTATTTATCACCCTTCATAAAGGCCTAAAGTCTGATCAGGAATTCCATTACTTATCTGCCTAACCTCTTGTGCCCATTAATGTTCCCAACTGATCAGTTACGACTCACAACAGCTTTTCTTGAAAGCGCCATGTAATTGCATTTCCAATGCAAATCAGCAGCAGCACATGGGTGGCAAGGTAAGATATAATGATGTCTTAAAATTTATCTACCATATATATATATGAAAATTCTACCCACACAACTGTTAAAATTGCAGGTTTTTGTGATGTAAAAAATGAAACCAAGATAAATCCTCAACCAAACAAATTCAAATCTTCCACTCTTACGTGCAAAAATGCTTCAGATCTAAAGTTGGGTCCATAAGCATTTGGACATTGACACAATTTTCGTAATTTGGCCTCTGCACCGCCACAATGGATTTGAAATGAAACAATTCATATGTGAATAAAAACTTTCAGATTTAATTCGAGGGGTTTAACAAAAATATTGCATTAACCATTTAGTAATTATAGCCAATTTTTTTTACAGACCACAGGCTTTTACACAGACCATCACAGGCTCAAAAGAAATTGGAAAAATGAACATAATTGTAAATATTAGGATTATGTTTTAATACATTTATGCAAATCCTTGTATTAAATTCTGGAACCCATGAACATCTGAATTCCATGGGTCCTGGAGTCTGGAACCATTGGACATCAGCAAATGTTGAGTTTCCGCCCTTGAGATGCTTTATCGGGTCTTTAGTGCAGCTGTCTTCAAATGCTGCTTGTTTGTTTGTCTTTCTACCGTTGGTTTTGTCATAAGTAAGTGAAAAGCATGCTCAGTTGGATTGGGGTCAGGTGACTGACTCCACCATTAAAAACTATTCCATTTCTTTGCCTTAAGAAGCTCTTGGGTTGCTTACAATGTATGTTTCAGGCCATTATACATCTGTACTATAAAATGCGATCCTATCAGTTTTGCTGCATTTGACTCAATGTGCACATAATGTGTAGCTCTATACACTTCAGAATTATCCTGCTACTTGTATCAGCAGTCACACCATCAATAAACACCAATGACTCAGTTCCATTGGCAGATTATATATATATATATATATATATATATATATATATATATATATATATATATATATATATATATATATATATATATATATATATATGTATATATATATATATATATATGTATATGTATATGTATATGTACAGTGGTGTGAAAAAGTGTTTGCCCCCTTCCTCATTTCCTGTTCCTTTGCATGTTTGTCATACTTAAGTGTTTCGGAACATCAAACCAATTTAAACAATAGTCAAGGACAACACAAGTAAACACAAAATGCAATTTGTAAATGAAGGTGTTTATTATTAAAGGTGAAAAAAAATCCAAACCATCATGGCCCTGTGTGAAAAAGTGATTGCCCCCTAAACCTAATAACTGGTTGGCCCAGCCTTAGCAGCAACAACTGCAACCAAGCGTTTGCGATAACGTGCAATGAGGCTTTTACAGCGTCCTGGAGGAATTTTGGCCCACTCATCTTTGCAGAATTGTCCTAATTCAGTTACATTAGAGGGTTTTTGAGCATGAACGGCTTTTTTAAGGTCATACCACAACATCTCAATAGGATTCAGGTAAGGACTTTGGCTAGGCCACTCCAAAGTCTTCATTTTTTTTTCTTCAGCCATTCGGTGGTGGACTTGCTGGTGTGTTTAGGATCATTGTCCTGCTGCAGAACCCAAGTGCGTGTTTCAGCTTGAGTGCACGAACAGATGGTCGGACATTCTCCTTCAGGATCTCTTGGTAGACAGAAGAATTCATAGTTCCTTTTATCACGGCAAGTCTTCCAGGTCCTGAAGCAGCAAAACAGCCCCAGACCATCACACTACCACCACCATATTTTACTGTTGGTATCTATATATATATATATACTTCTATCAGCAGTCACACCATCAATAAACACCAATGACTCAGTTCCATTGGCAGATATATATGTACACACATACATATATACACATACTTGTATACACATGCATATATACATATACATATACATATATATATATATATATATATAGGGCGCACGGTTTCCTCGTGTGGGGGTTTCCTCCGGGTACTCCGGTTTCCTCCCCCAGTCCAAAGACATGCATGGTAGGTTGATTGGCAGCTTGGTAAATTGTCCGTAGTGTATGAATGGGTGTGTGAGTGTGTATGTGATTGTGCCCTGCGATGGACTGGCACCCTGTGACAGACACTTTGTTCTCGTCAATCTTGGCAACAGGAAAACATGTTCAGCGAGCCCTAGTTAATCGAGTCTGACCCCTGTGCTTATTATAGCGAAAGTTCTTTTTTTAATTGAATTATGTTTCTAAAAGTTGTGAAACGACTGGCACCCTGTCCAGGGTGTACCCTGCCTTGTGCCCGATGCTTCCTGGGATAGGCTCCAGGTTCCCCGCGACCCTGAAGCAGGAATAAGCGGTTGAAGATGGATGGATGGATGGATATATATATGTATATGTATGAATGGGTGTGTGTGAGTGTGTATGTGATTGTGCCCTGTGATGGACTGGCACCCAGCCTTGTGCCTGATGCTCCCTGGTTCCCCGTGACCCTGAAGCAGGGATGAGCGGTTGACTCAACCAATCAGGTTTATATATATATATTGGTTGAGTTTCAGTTTAGAAAATTGTTGATGGAAATATACACAAATTGGCAAAATGATTCATCTGGTAGCATCATCGAATTTAACCACTACATGTAGCCTGTGCAGTTGCAAGAGAAAGAAAGAGATTATTAATTATAATAATTATGAATTACTTATGAATTAGGGGGGCATATTCAGATTCTACAATAGCTAAATATTCCACTTTTATTAAGAAGAGATTTTTGCCTATGAAAAAGTAAACAGTTGTTGAAAAACAATGGTGTACATGGGGAAAAAAGGGAAAATATCTTGCTCTGGGGGTTAAAAAAAAAACGGGTCTACACACCCAGCCTGGCTCATGAAGGTTGACATTTCAGTTGCCATTTTAGAAGGAACCTGCAACTTATCTCTTCTGGAATACTCTTCTTACACTGGTTTACACTGGTTTTCAAAACATTTCTGTGCTATTGTGCCATCTCATCCTTTTTTGCAACATCAGCATCTCTGGGCATGTGATCTAAAGTTCAAATCTAATTGCACAGCCAGTTTCATCATAGTGTAACATGGAAAAAAAATTATTGAATGTGTGTAAAACGTTCCGTAGGGATGTATTGTTTCGATTCAAGAGTGTCATCGCGTCAAACATTTGTGTCCCTTATTCACGCTCAGTGTGAAAATACCTTGAAAGGACCTTTAGAATCAGAGCGGTCTAAAATTGGGTCCATTACACAATTAAGATCCCCACCTAAGAACAAACAATGTGACTTCAAATTTGGTAGAACCTAAATCAGCCTATTCATAAAGCTCCCATTATCCCAGCTGGGGCTGTAAACATTGAAGTGTAAACATTGAAGTGGTTCCCATTCTGATAGAGTGTTCTCTTGAGGTCTCTGAAAGCAGCATGCTTTTTAGAGATTGTCGTGCATAGGTCATGTTAAAATCCAAGAGTCTAACTTCAGTACTGCAGTTAGTGCTGCCTGGAATAGCACAAAGTACACTCCTTCTCCTGGAGTCAGTGAAAACAATAATGGTGTGTGTTTTTGTGAACAGGTGTGCATGGGTAGGAATCAGATGTGTGAGAACATGCCAGTGGATTGTTGTGTTGGGGATTGTAGTCCGTGGTGGCCATGTTTGTAGGCTGTGATACGTTCTGGGAAGTGGAGTTTTGGGTGGATTCCAGCACTGGCGTGACATAAGTCTTTTGAGCCTGTGAAAATGGACGGATTATGTTACAAATGGCTGTGAATGCTAATCTATGGCATGCGATGGTCAGGTGACATGGCATTTTACACGCCACGTTACCATAAAATGATGCCCGTAAGCCACATCATCAGCTTTGTCTCCGGTGAAGTGATAATTTCAGTTGCAAAAACTCTTCACCTTCTCTCTATTGATTTAAAACAAGTGTGTCTATAATGTATCATCTATAAGTAAGCGGTGATCAAATAAAACATTTGTAAAGGATTTTTTTCCCCTTAATTTTTTTGCCTAAAACTCACACCTAGAAACTCTTTGGCACAATTAATGCACAGATCTGACTGAGACTAGCATATAAATATCACTACTTAAGAGGGGGAACATCCAGCTAATAAAATCTTATAGAAACATTGGAACAAACATTTCATATTCGGCATTCAATAGTATACAGTTCAGTCAGTATAGTTATTTCAAGTACAAGTACTGTGAAGTCACAATTTAGACAATTAAGTTTATATGCTCACTTGGATTTGAATTTGAATCTATGCACATCAAAACAGACAAATTCTCTAAGGCTAAAATTAAGTGTTAATAATCCAAAGCATACCTCAACTGTGAAATATGGTTTTATGTAATACGCATGGCTGCCAGTATATATAAGCACAAAAGAACATTAACTGCTTAGATTACCTTAAGTGCCTAAACCCTTTCATATCAGACCCTAGACCCAAATCCCAAAGAGAATGCATTTCACTGCATCATTACAGGCGTGATTTATTACATTACAGGCCTTGCAGATGATGACCAGAGAAAATTCTCAGCGTGACTAGAGAGCCACTTTTTCTCATGATGAGGTACTACCCTCCTAAAAACTCAATACAAGCCATACCCAAGTCTACTCTTCTCCATCGAGCCTGAAATGTATCCAATATCCAAAACCCTATAGAACTGGATTAGTGTGGATAAGTTTGTTAAATTAAGATTAGAAATAGAATTTTGAAGCAACTTGGTATTGGAACATAAGACTTGAGCAGCCCTGGAGCTACTGTATATAGTAAACTCCAGAGGTAAGGGGAAAAGAGCATTAAGAACAGGCACTAAAGTCTAGTATGCAAACTGGCAAATATCAAAAAGTAATCTGTATCTTGAAAAAATAAATGTATGTCAATTTGTAATTTTTTATTTTATTTTATTTTATTTATTAGAGGTTAACTTTTAACAGGCTATATGGATGTTCTCTTAATAGGCTTTTTGGTTTTGGTGACCCATGTTCTGGTGGTGAGACTGCCTCTTAACTTATAATTATATCTGGCAATGCATGTTCATTAAAGATGGTGGTAAAGGTTATGTTAAAGGACATCTAAAATGAAATGTCTCATGTTGTATACTTTCCTTTGAATATCCCATATACCATTGTGTACTATGAACATTTATATCAAGACACCTTTTCTTTTTCATTTAACCAAATGCTTTGATAATGACCTATAATGTGTTTAAACTATATCTTTTTGGAATAATTTAGCATTACAATTTCTCAGTTGATTTAACACATTTTCACAAATGAGTGCAGTTGAAAACTAAAACACACTTATGTTGGCGAAACAGTTCAATATTCACTGCATAATGAAGCGATGCATTTTATTCTAGTAATGCATTTACTAAAAATAAATGCTAATCAAAACTACAAGTGTGTTCTCTGTTGATTTGATAACAAATTCAGCTGTAGATACACAAATAAGTAAATGAAAATACCTGTTTTTCATGAAGTTCTTTAATGAGGAGTTTAGTTGTATAACAATGAATTCTCTGGCCAGATGTAACTGAGAGGCATGATCAATAAAGTTCATTGAGTCAACCAACTTTTGGCACCTAGAAACAAGTATTTCAGCCCATGATGAAGGAATGAGGTGATATTTTGGGGTTTTGCTTCAGAAACTGCATTTTTAATGTCACACAAATTTTCAATGGGGTTGAGGTCAGGGGATTCAGCTGGCCACTCCATTAGCTCAATCATTCTTGTCTGGAACCAAGATGTTGCTCTAAGCGATTGTGTTTGGGGATCATTGTCCACTTCAGGGGCATATGGAAACATAATCTCGTAAAGTATTTTTATGCATTCAAACTGATCCATGACCCCTGGTATATGATAAATAGGCTCAACACTGTAATATGAAAAACATCCCCATACCATGATTTTTGTACCACCGTTCTTCACCGTGCTTCACCCAGAGGTCGCCTGACATACTGTCAATGACCACTAGACCCAAAAAAGCACAATTTAACTCTCATCAGTCCACAGAATGTTATACCATTTCTCTTTAGGCCAATTGATGTGTTCCTTGGCAAATTTTAACTGATTCTACACATGCCATTTTTTCAAAATGGTGCTTTGTGGGGGCTTGTTGCTGATAGCTTAGCTTCAATCAAATGTCTTCTGACTCTTACAATATTTACAGGTAATTTTAGATCACCTTTGATCTTTCTCGAGGTGATGATTGGCTGAATCTTTTTCATTCTGACTATTCTTTTTTACAGTAAATCATGTCACAACTGTAGAAAAGACATTAATCATTGCTGTGACATGAAAAGCGGGTGGAAATGGCTTTGAATCCCAATAGCATCACAAAGGAAATAATGTTGCTTGGCTTTTAGATGAAGAAGTTGATATTAGGATCTCTGCATGATGCCATTAAAGTGATGCCATGTAAGTAATAGTTTCTGGCAGTGGAAGGTGCATTGACAAAGCTGCAAGTTTTTTTCCCCCAAAGTAATATGAGTGAGATGTCTGTAAAAGGTTAGGGGGCATATAGTTTATTACTTGTAATTCAGGATATGATTAATCAGTATTTATTTATTTATTTATTTATTTATTTTTTTTTACAAACAAAAAATACAAATCTGCAATGATAAAAAATGCTGTTCATTTCCACATATAAAACCTGTTAAATATAATTTCCTGTCACTTACAATATAGCAGCTATAAGCAGTTTCCCCCTAATCAGCCTATCTTTTTCAATTTTTTGAAGGTTGTAAGACAAAAAAAAATGCAATTTGTCCTGTTAACAAGAAAGCACAAAATGCAGAATCTTCTTTGAAACCATACTTACTATAAGGCCTGAGACTGAGAATCCTTCCATAAATTGTAAAAAAAAAAAAAAAAAAAATCTCCAATCTTCACCATGTCATACATATTTCTTTGTTAAATACCATTTAAAAATAGCCTTTTGTTTTTGCCTTAGATTATGTGGTGCATCCACCATACAAGTCCATGTGAATGAGCTGTTACTATAGAAACAATACCATTTTAGAATGAGTGCAACAATTTAAATTACAATTGTTTTTTTTACAGGCTCTGAGAGCAGAGCTACAATAGAAAATTATATTCTATTATAATGTAATATGAAATTATAATGGAAAATTGCATATAACACATTAGATTTATAATAAATACTATAAGGTAATAGAACAGACAGTATGAATGAAGCAATGACATCATATATATATATATATATATATATATATATATATATATATATATATATATACAGTGCCTTGCGAAAGTATTCGGCCCCCTTGAACTTTTCAACATTTTGCCACATTTCAGGCTTCAAACATAAAAATATAAAATTTTAATTTTTTGTGAAGAATCACAAACACAATGGGACACAATTGTGAAGTGAAATGAAATCTATTGGATATTTTAAACTTTTTTAGCAAATAAAAAACTGAAAAGTGGTGCGTGCAAAATTATTCGGCCCCTTTACATTCAGTGCAGCAAACTCACTCCAGAAGTTCAGCGAGGATCTCTGAATGATCCAATGTTGTCCTAAATGACTGATGGTGATAAATAGAATCCACCTGTGTGTAATCAAGTCTCTGTATAAATGCACCTGCTCTGTGATAGTCTCAGGGTTCTGTTGAAAGCGCAGAGAGCATCATGAAGACCAAGGAACACACCAGGCAGGTCCGTAATACTGTTGTGGAGAAGTTTAAAGCCGGATTTGGATACAAAAAGATTTCCCAAGCTTTAAACATCCCAAGGAGCACTGTGCAAGCGATCATTTTGAAATGGAAGGAGTATCAGACCACTGCAAATCTACCAAGACCTGGCCGTCCCTCTAAACTTTCAGCTCAGACAAGGAGAAGACTGATCAGAGATGCAGCCAAGAGGCTCATGATCACTCTGGATGAACTGCAGAGAACTACAGCTGAGGTGGGAGAGTCTGTCCATAGGACAACAATCAGTCGTACACTGCACAAATCTGGCCTTTATGGAAGAGTGGCAAGGAGAAAGCCATTTCTCAAAGATATCCATAAAAAGTCTCGTCTAAAGTTTGCCACAAGCCACCTGGGAGACACACCAAACGTCACACCAAACGTTGAGAAATGGCTTTCTTCTTGATGTTTTTCCCCCCGTTTTCAACATTTTCAAGTGACTGAACTGAAGTTTGACACATCACCAACCCATTTAATCATGATGTTTACTTCACTTCCATCCATCCATTTTCTATACTGCTTATCATATAGGATCATCTGGAGCCTATGCATGGGAGCATTGGGCACAAGGTGCGGAACACCCTGGACAGGGTGCCAATATATTGCAGGGCACAATCACATACACATTCACACACTCTTTCATACACTACAGACACTTTGGACATGCATGTCTCTGGACTGCTAGAGGAAAACAGAGTGCCCGGAGGAAACCCCCGCAGCACGGAGAGAACCTGCAAACTCCGCACACAGGGCTGCAGCAGGAATCGAACCCCAAATCCTGGAGGTGTGAAGTGAACGTGCTAACCACTAAGCTACCGTGCGCCCACATACTGTACATATAAAACAAAAAGTTTTGCTCAGAAGTATATGCAAATAGGAGGTTGGATTTATTTATTTTTATCTGGTTAATAAATAAGTGAAAAAATATCAGCAACCACTTGATCAGCAGGCTTATGAGTGACTTGTCCATCAGGCAAAGAAGAATATAAAAACTGACATCCCAGTTTATGATTTGTCTTCTCTTCATATTTCTTAACACTTCTACAGTTCTGAAACTTATTGTCTCTTTCAGTCAAAGATTAATGATATTCAGAATGCTGATAGATGGGACTGGACAGCTTTTATAGCATGCATATGATTGTGTTCCACTCTCTGCCATATCTGAAGAGTGCAGACAGACTTGATATAAAGTGTATGAGTGTATGTATTACCATTACAGTGTATTATTGCATGTTTCTATGTGCATGATGAGTAGATTACGGAGTTTAAATATGGGCTTTCTGACAGGCCTTTAAGACACAGCATTTTTGACAGGCATAGACACCCATCCATCTCTTTTCCCATAAGCTATTTTTTCCTACTGCCAATTAAGACAGAAATCTCTCTAACATGTTTTTTGTTTTTTTTGTTTTTTATTCAGGCTTTCCCTGCTTTTCATTTCCATTTCACTGCCATTTTTTTTTTTACCAGAAAGGTAATTATCACAGGAACATGTAGAATGCAATTTTTAAACAAGATATAGTTTATACACCTAAACAATATTAGACAAGACAAGATAAGACTTTATTAAACCCACTGGGAAATTTATCCAACAGTTGTTCTATATAGTTACAGAAACAGATGAAACATACAATAATTGCAATCAGACATTAAGTCAGACAGTAAATCACAAGGCTGCTGGTCCATGTTTTAATTGTATACTGCCACCAGGGAATCAATCAGTCAGTCACTCACTCTGTCTCTAAGTTAGTTCATCAGTACGTCAGTCTGTCACTCAGTCAGCCAGTCAGCATAATTGCTTTTAGAAAAATAGCTCATTTGGCAAATTGGGAAAAGAGAAAATGGAATGGAGTCTCAGAGATTGAGAGGAATGACTTCTTATGACCTTCTGTGGAGCAACTTGTTGGTCTCATCCTCCCACTGGTCACTTCTATTCTCTTCCAATGTGCTGTGTAGTGGGTGAGAGCCATTGTCCCGGATGTCTAGTAGTTTGTGCAGCATCCTTCTCTCTGATAGAGGTCCACCTCAATAAGAGATCTGGTCTTTTTCATGATCTTATTCACTCTGTTTGCATCCCAGATATTTGTAGTCCTTATCCACCTACACATTCACACCTTCACTGGTACATACATATAAACAACATATGTAAATATGTGTGTAGGCCTGGTTTTCATTATTAGCAGTGGATAAACTTTTTGACTTCTACTTTTCTTAGATTTCTCTGTGATAGAAATGTTGAGACCAAATTCCGCCTCCTCAAGTTAGCCATCATGATCACTTTCAACTTTAAGTCACGATGTAGTTTGCACCCACTGTTCTCTGAAGACACAAAGCAATGGATGAGTCATTTCTGGTGAGTGTGCTGTGTGCACACCAGCACTAGCAGAACTAAAGAAAAGAGGCAGTGCACTCACTGGCTGTCTGTTTCAGCTGGTTGGCATTCAAAATCTATTATCTATTTGCATTATCTATTACCAAAATTTGAGCTCTATTGGCAAGGATTAACTTTCTTAGTCACAAGACTATTTTTGTGTGGATCGAATCAATCTTAAGAGTGTTGATGCACAATGAAAAGAAAATGTTTGCTCTCCGCATATCACTCAAAGAACACCAGACCAAAGATGACTTTGATCTCAAGCTACAATGCAGCTTTTAAGGACCAAAATATCATGGTGTCACTGGTCATTTTCCAAAGGAGTGGGATAAGTAAATAATGCAGACTAAATCCCATTTTGTTTCTGACCTCCTGTCTGCAAAAAAATTGTCTGGTTTTCAGATGTATTCCAACAATCTGCTGTCATAAACATGTACCTGGATAACCTGTCATGAAAGGAAAAAAACAAAAAACCTTTTCATTTTCAAGGAACATCGCAAGGCAAGATCCAGTGCTGGACTAAACTTTTGTTTCATTTGTGTGTGTCTCCCTCTCTCTTAATGAAATGTCATAATCAAACGAGTTTTTTGTGTTGACATTTAATTTTATTTGCTTTGTAAAGCCTCTGTCACTTTTTTCCACGCAGGGAGCTTTGGCATGCTGTAATTGTGGCAGGCAAGCAGCAGCCATTTGTTACTTTCTTGAAAGAAAAGCAGAGTGGTTTAAAAATACCCACTATTCGGTGAGCTTTACTATCCCCTCCTTTACACCCCCTCCCTTCTCCAGGCAATCAACACAGATCTGAGACTGGGAAGTTTGGGGCTGAGACATTTATTTTGTCTAACACTTTGTTTCAGAGGTGCAGAATGAGAAGGACATTCATGGCTTATTCACAGCGGTCAAATTTGCAACAGGTTTTAAAGCTGAGTAGCCAGATACTTCCAGTTAGCTGTTTTAGTTTTCCTGTGTAATTATGCACAGTAAATAAATTTACCAACTAGACTGAAAAAAGTTTTGGTTCCCTTGCATCTTTTAATTCCTTTTAACATTCAGACAGTTTAGTCATTCAAATAAAGAAGCACAAAGAGAAAGATAACTACGGTTGTCTGGTAGACTGGATTAAGTAATTCGTCTTCCACCTACCATATGCATGCTAAACAACAAATAGAACTAGGAACAGCAAATGATTAACAAAAGCTTGGTTTATGTCAACAAGCTGTAACTTAAAATAAATAAATAAAAATAAATTAATTAATGAATAAATGTATGCAGTTTGAATGCTCAGTGTGGCAGTATTAACTGTTAGCTGTTAGCCTCTGCTAACCAGCTAACTCAAGTTATTGCCAAACTACATATAAACTTACCACTGAGAAATGTCCTGTTCTTGTTGTGCTTGCGATGGTGGTTTGAGTTGTATCACCATCGGACCCTGGCTCAAATTCATGAGGTAAAACCGATGACATTGTTACTGAGCTGAAATTTAGATGTGGTAATGAGATTTCCTTTCCAACACGTGCTGTGAGCGGTAAAGCAATCACAACAGACTGGAACATCTGAGCAATAAGAGTAGAGTAGGCTCTCTGAAAGGAGGAGTTTAAAGTGAATGTATCCTTGAGTGAGTTGTTTGTTATGCTGAGAAAAAGGTGATGCTGCAATGTAAATTCTGAAAAAACTAAAGTGTTACTTTGACCTTGGATGCATGTAAACCTGTCATACGAGACCTCAAAAATAGGCATGTTTATATAGTACAATATGTGCACTTTAATAAACAGGAATTTAGCAAACAGAACTGATTGAAGTAATCAGCAATTATTTCCCCATCAATGTTGGTGGACAGAGATCAGTTGAGTGAAGTCACTTTTACCTGAAGAGATGAATTGTTTCAAATTTAGATAAAATGTTGTTTTTTTCTCCAAAAAAACAGGGGCAAACGTAAGTTTTACTAAAAAGAAACAGCTGGATGTTAATTGGCAACAGGTCAATAACAAGAAAAAAAGTATCTTCGAGAGGCAAAGTCTTTCAGAAGTAAAGATGGGCAGAGGTTGTTTGTTATTCAAGATTCCCTGTCTCCATTCATTTGGTGCCATGTGTAATGTGAGGGAAATTATTCATTTTTATTTTATAATAGTTTTGTTCTGTTCATTCTCATCCAAGGATAATGCCTAAGAAGGCCATGTCATGTCACTTTGATTAGTACAGAATGTTTATCTGCATGCAGAGACAAAAGCATGTTCTTCTGTTCAAGGTTTGTCTGCACATCTTCTAAGACCCTGAAGCAAAGCCTGTTTGAACTGCCTCAAACCACTTCTTAAAAGTACACAGACGTGTATCATGCTCTGTGTTTCATATATATAGTAGTTGTTTAACACAAGCACCTCAGAGCACTCTCATTATTCTATCCTGCTTTATTCTATCCTGTATTAACCATCTTTCTGTAATAAACCTTTTTCACCTCAGAGGACGAGTCTGCGAGTGTTGTCTAATTTCCACGACAGTAATGATACTGTACATATGTAAGTGGAACGTTCAAATTGCTATGTGGCATTTTCATTAATTACTTATGCTTAATTTATCTCACTAATGTCCTTTAAAAGACCTAATATAGATGCAGCACAAGTGTTCAAAATTGGTAACATGTTACAGCTCTTGCATGTTAGATTACTGCATATTGTTATGCATGGTAATCAGAAAAGAACAGTTGATTTTTCATAGTGTTGTAGTGACTAATGCAAAAATAATAAGTAGCCTGTGTTATGAAATAACACACTTCTCTGAATACATCGGCTAATTGCTTTTGTTACATAAAAGTCTGTTACATGACTATTAAAAGTAAATAGAGGGTCATAAGAATCCTAGGTTTCTGGTTCTTTTCCTGAAGCAAGTGAAGTTAGTGTTTTTCTCTAATTAAGACAAAGTCCAGGAAAGTTGCGTTATATGACTAACTCAAAGCATAAAAACATTCCACTTAAGAATAGGCACAGTTTGGTTTTTTATCCAATACTCTTGAATTACTTCAGATGTCAGTAGTGCTTTTTGTATCTTCTTCATGGTTGCTTTTTGTGAACTCTTCATTCGGTTGTTTGTGTTTTCAGTTTAGGCAGAATGTGTTTTATCATTAGATGAGTATGTTATGCAAATATCCAGGTAATTACAAAAGGTTCAAAACCCTTTTTAAATTTTTTTTTATTTTGCAATTACAATGCCCCATGACTATTTATGTTAATGAACAAGTGAAGAACAAAATTCCAGAGTGACAGTTGAGATACACTAGATAGGCAAAAGTATACCAATTCATGATTAGGGATGAAACTGTTACCGGTTTCACAAAAAAACCACAATAAAATTCCGGACTGTTTACCATGTATTATCATGTCACATTTAATTATCATTAAAACCGTGCAGGATTTTTGTGATTTGTAAAACTTGTGGTAAATGTTCACACACAGCATGAGTCCGACGCAGGTGCAGAATTTTTGAGCATGAAAACGGACACTACAATTTAAAACCGAACGTGTCTGCTATATTCAGCATGAGCCCAATGAGTCAGAGTCGCAGCACAGATCAGCAGGAGTCAGATTTCATTCATCACTTGACAAAGGTTAGACGAGCTGACTAACAAGACGATGGCGGAAAATTTAGTTTAATATGAGCGTGTTTGTCATTGTACTGTTTTGTTGTTGTGTTTTCATTAAGAATAATAATAAACCCACCATTCAAGCAATTGTCATTAATTCTAAAGCTAAACTGAGTTGCATTCATAAGCGATTTAAATTCGAGGGTGGAAAGAGGTAAAAGCACCAACAAAGCGCCAAAGCCCACTTTTGTAGCAACTTTCTTCAGGCAAGGTCCGCAGACCTTACCATCTCTTATTAAGAGATTTTTATTTTTAAAAAAATTCGAAAATCTCCAGAGCGCTGTCACTGCCTTCTGCAATGTTCTCTAACTGAACTATATGATCTCAGCAAGCCATCACAACCATCACCAAACAACCATCCATCACTATAGTCAAAGTTAAAACCTGTTTAAATGATCTCACTGTGTGTATCAGTACATTTTGTACATTTTCAGCACATTTGAACAATACCAGGATAATACTGATAACCTTGATACTTTTTGGTCACAATAATCGTGATATGAAATTGTCATACCATTACATCTCTATTCATGATATAATGACATTCAAAAAAGTTGTGGATATGCCACAGTGCAACCTTGACTTCTACCAATTAGAGACCAATTTCCAACCTTCAATTCTTGGCTAAAGTGATGTCTCACTGAAAATAACCTTTTCAGTCTGAATTTTGTGCACATCACAGTTATTTGATCTGTTGAGTGTCTGTTGAGAGTTATCAGTGGCCTCCTGCTGAGGTTGATGGTTCACTTTCCTCTTCTCCTTAATCTCACTGAAAAATGATTTATTTTTTCCCCATTTTTCTTCTAAATGTAGTGCAGACATCACCCTAAAACATTTTAGTCCTATCTTTTCAATAGGATACTTCAGGAAAATATAAATCTTCGCTGCCCCTAGCATTCAAGGTGTGCCCCTGTAATATGCATGTTACCTGTTGAACAAATGATCTATAGTGATGGTATCAGCTTTTATTGCAGTACTGATGATGTTCAGTTATATGTGCATGCAAATTCAAACACAGGTAATAAGCTCCTCCATCATTGCAGCAAAAAAGCTTTTTTGACCCCAAACTTTGGAAAGATACTTTCTTGAATTAAACATAAAAAAGTATTGCTAGTATTGCTGAATACACTTTTAAATAAATTTCTGAAATATTCCAAGCTACTAGAGTGCTAACACTCTGCTTAAATCACACCTGTGCCCTACATGTTGCATTGATTGACTCTAATGTAACTCCTCTGGCAGCACATTGCTTGCAGTCTAGCAGTAGTCCATGCCATCCTTTCCTTTATGGATGGCAAGTTGTTTAATACCATGACCCCAAACAGTAGATTGGTCTACTCCAATCATGCCACTGCTTTTGCTTCTCAGCTGATCACTTTTCTCATACAATATTAGTTTTATTTTTGTACTCCAGAGGTGTTTTCCCCTTGTTACTATGTACATGTTGCAAATCATCATTGGGTATTAGAAATGCTACAGTAGATCCACTTACCATATGGCTGCCTCTCTCCTTATAACTTTAATTACAAATTGCAGTCCATCTGTTTATAAATTTGCAGTTGCATGTGATCCACCTGTACCACCACAACACCCAATAATATATAACTACCATGTCACTGGTTCTAAAAAATATATTTTTTAAATAAATAAAAAAATAAAAAATCTAACACCCAAGTAGGATCCGTTGATTAGTGGTTCTTATGGAGGTTCTGACCATTAAGTAAAAGAAAAAAGTAACACTAAAATCAAACATAAAATTTATAAAATAAATATTTTTGTATAAACTGCACCTTTTGTTGCTATGTAGGATTCATCTAGAAGTAAATAAACTTTGAATTAGCCTCTGTTGGTTATGCTTTTCTGACTGATAGATAGGAGGTATAATTAATTATGGATTTCAGCTGGTTCCTTGCCTTTTCTTCCCTTGGCAACTTCTTTTTCTTAGCGTGTTCAATACTTTAATCCCGTGTCATTAGTGCCTTTCTTCTCATTTAGAAGTCACTGGTTTACTTGTTCCCATTATTTTGCCATTCATTGCATTTAAACACCAAGCCTTTCCATGTCAGCTCATTGTCTTAGTAGCTTTGTGGTATGAATCCACTAATGCATTGCGTGTGTATGTGTTTTTTCTCCACATTCCTTGTTAATATGCTCTGTTAATAAAACGCTACTGTGGGCTGGCACATCTTGATCTGAGCTTTGTAGAAGAGCTGAGTTGCTTATGACAGCATGTGTCAAAATTGCTTATTGCAACATTTCTTGAGCTCCGATGGAGGTCTTTCTGCAATGTAAGCTGGTGACCTATTTCTGTGCAGCACCAGCAAAGATAACAACAGCTATAATCTCGTAATATCAAGTTTATACTTTTTTATTTAGAATCTTGTGAAGCCATGATGCTATATCATCAAATCCAGAGCTGTCTGACTTTGCTGTTAGAGCTCTTCCCACCTACAGACTTCAACAGTAAGCTAACATGCATAATGCTGTCATGTAAAGCAGCGGTCCCCAACCTTATTTCCGCCACGGACCGGTTTAATATCAGACAATATTTTCACGGACCGGCCTTTAAGTTGTGGCGGATAAATACAACAAAATAAAATGACAGGACCGGCATAAAAACTGGGGTATTTTAAAATCTAATAATAAACGTGAATTCAGTGTGAAATCGCAGCTTTATTAGCAGCGTCCTGGTAACATCACAACAACAACATAGCGTGAGTAACTTCCGCTCTACCCCTTAACGTATCACGTGACCAAGTAACACATCACGTGACCGAGACAGGCGTCTTGAGATGCGTCTTGAGCGAGTTGTAAACGGATGTAACGGAGAGAATCCGGTCATTTTTCACAATAAAACATCATTCAGACTCCGATAATAAATAAAACGGAAATAATGTAAGTTATTTATTCTTCCTGTGCGGCCCGGTACAGAATGACCCAGGGACCGGTACCGGTCCGCGGCCCAGGGGTTGGGGACCACTGATGTAAAGCATAGACAGCCAAGTCTAAGAGCATTGGGCTGAAACTAAAGTCTGCAAGGGGCTACAGCATAATGAGCAGGTTTATATGTTAGTCCTCTGTGTGAATGAGTTTGTGAATGTGTGTGCGCATTAGAGGTGTAATACAGTGTCAATATCTATATCTGTTTACTGCTGAAAAAAGTCATATCTGTTTTCATATACGGAAGTGTTTACCCTTCTATTATACTTCCACAGTCATTCTATCTTGTTTTTTTTTTTAAAGCCAGGAACCCCATCACTATGGATGTTTATGTCACACATACTGTAGAATCCAATCATTTAAATATTAGGCACATTTTTACATTTTGTACATTATATTTCGTCTATTGCGCTTTCCACGCATATAACCTGTTTTGTTCAAGTCTTTATGTTCCAGTCTTTATGTTCCACATTATTCATATAAGTAGTCATTTTTGCTTTCCAGCAGTGTAAGAAAATCACATATCCCTTTCTATGCTTCTCTCTCAGTGGGTCTCTGGACCCCATAATAAGGACCATGGCTCTGCATAACACTACACAATGAAGGTCTGATGGTCACAAAGTATATCTTCTGTGAAAGATTCTAGTAATTTTACACTCATGAAACTTCTTATTGTTAATGATCTTGGCCAAATACAATGAGTACTAAACATACACGCACGTTGACAAATAAAATTCCAACTATGTAATTGTTGGTTATTCAGAGATTGCTGTCAACTACTACCTTGTTAATATCAGAGCTTTGGTATCAATGGAGACACACATGGAGTCATATAACTTCTTATATCTGTTCTTGGAACTGAAAAAGCTATGTAGTGCTGCTACAGCCTGCAGCATTCTTAAGCCCTGGCATAATTATTTATTTTATAATGGAAATTAGTTCATAGGGTGAACTCAGGTATCTCAGTTACACTGAAGTGCAAAAACAAAATGTGGACTTTTCATCTGATAGACTTTTTTGTCCATATTGATTTTATTTGGACTGTATTTACAGTAATAAGTCTATAATAAAGAAGCAGATAGTACTCTGTATTCTGATATAACAGTTCCTTCCCAACATAATTGTATTAAAACTGTATGTTTGTTACATTATCAGATTGAATGCATACTCTATGGGTTAATATTTACTTTAATATTAATTTGTACTTTAATGTTAATATTTATTTGAAATGTTAAATAATTTATTTAATGTTTTGGAAAATAATGGTTCAGGACAGAAGCTACATCTCCTCCTTATGGTCCATCACAGACGCATGTTTGAAAACAAGCACTGCCTTCATTTCCTGACATGCATTTGTGTGATGGAACATGGGAGAAATCTTGGTTCCTATCTGGCATGTATGTGTGAGGTGTAGTTGCTATGCTGCACCATTATTTTCATTATTTTCTACTCCTTTGACACACTCCCAGACACACTATAAGAATGCAAGTGACATGGCTGTCCTCTGCTATGGCAGGAAGAAAAACTAGTATAGTTTGGAGTTTCTTTTATAGCAATTGGCAATATAATGGCACAAAATAAGGTAAGTGTCAGAAGTCAGTTTAATATTGTTAAAATATTACAAAGATGAATAAATCTGCCACATAAAAGTATATGAGTTACAACAGAGGCAGTTAAAAGAAAGAATTGATTGCAGATAAATAGCCCTTCTGGATCCAGAGTAATGCACAATTGTCTGACAGAAGCCATGCAGAGACAGCGAGAAATAAATTTCCTTTGAACTAAGAAGCAGGGGCCAATTTCCTGAGGAGGAAAGGTGGTCCAAAGAAAGCTTTTAGTGTAGCATACAATCTAGTAGTCAGAAGTTTGCAGAAAGATACATTCTCAACTGTATCTTTAACATGCAGCAGAAGACCCTGTGAAATGAGCATGTTGAGCAATATCCTTAATCTTGAGCATCAAAAGATGGCCTGTGATTTGTTCCCACATGAGGTATGACATGATGGTGTTTACAGTTTATGTACTGTGTCCTCTGAAAATATTGAAGCAGCAGGGCCAATATTTTATTTTTGCTATACTGTGAAGACATTTGTGTTTGAGATCAATAGATGAATGAGACAATACTTCAGAATTCCAGCTTTCATTTCCTGATAATTACATCTAGATTTGTTATATAACTTTGAACACGGCAACTTTTCTTTGAACCTAGCCATTTTTCATATGATCAAAAATATTGAAGCAGATGACTGACAGGTATTTCATATTGCCCAGTGGTGCTCTGTTAGATTGATTGTTTAAACAATTAATGCTGCTGAATTCTGGCTGGCACATCCACTGTCTGTAATGTCAGTTAAAATAAACTGTTAAAGTCAATGTAAAAGCTGGAAAACCAAGAACTGCCTGTATGCTTGGTAAGCAAAGCAAAAACCTCTATATAACCTCTAAACATGGGGGTTAAGCATGGGGGTGAATCTATTATGATTTAGTATTGTGTGGTAGCCTAGTGTAGTGATAAATGCTAAGTGCTCATCAATGTAAAGACTATACAGATGGTTGTGTGTTTTTAGAAATAGTTCCACTCCCATCCAACATCAAGGGCTCTGTGATCTTTACTGTAGAAAATTTTCCCTACAGGATCTAAGGTGGGAAACAGCCAACATAATGAAAAAAGAGCTGAGGCTGCATCTATCTCTCTCTCACTCTCTCTCTCTCTCTCTCTCTCTTCTCTCTCTCTCTCTGCCTAAGGCAGTTACATTAATTCAGCCTTTTAGTGGCTGTGATGCTCCATCAGTCATGCACTATATATACTCACCTCTTCCATAGCTATGAAAGGAACAGAAACAAACCAATCCCTGGAATATAATCAAGGGAATTATCAATGGGATGTAATCTACTGTACTTACACTTCATGCGTCAGTTCCTCGTGGCATGGATTCCATAAGGTTTTGGAAACATTGAGATTCTGGCTAATGTTGACATGATTGTATCACATTAATGCTGCAAATTTGTTAGCCACACATCCGTTGGGCAAATCTCCTGTTCTACCAAATCCCTAAAGCTGCTTCACTGGATTCAGATGTGATGACTGGGGAGGCCAGTGAAGTAAACGGAACTCATTTTCATGTTCATGGAACCATGGCGCATTTGTCTTCTGCTGTTGTAGCCCACCAGCCTCAGGATTTGACATATGCATTCTAAGATGCTTTTCTGCTGAGCACATTTGTAAAGAGGTTATTTGAATTACCGAAGTCTCCTGTCAGCTTAAATCTGCCCATTCTACTCTGACCTCTCTCATCAAAGTGTTTCTGCCAAAAAAGCTGATGTTTACTTACTGTTTATTTATTTATTTATTTTAATGTTCTCTCGAGATTGTTGTGCATGAAAATCCCACTATATCGGCAGTGTCTAAAATACTCAGAACTGACCATTTGTCACCAAAGTCATAGTCAAAGTCATTGAGATCACATTTCCAGCATTTCTAGACATTAGCACCCACACATGATGCAAGCAACCCAACCACTATTGCAGTGCTCAATGAATTCCTCATGGCATGGCATTCGTCCACTTAGCTTATTTTTACGAAGCTAAGTGTGTGTACAACAGGGGCTTTCCAAATTAGGGGTCTTGACCCCATCTGGGGTTAGATGATTTATAAATGGGGATGTGAGAGAAACTCCCATTCTCCATACTTTTCAAATGAATTAGAAATATTGGATATTGAAATGCTACTGGGAGTCACATTCAGAAAAGACACATTTAAATGAATAGGGTATATGTTATTTCAGTCGTTTCACTATATTGCAGACTACACTTGCGTAGTTCAGAAAAAAATAGACAAATTTCCCCATCCATCCACATCTACGTTGTGTCTTAAAATAGCATAGTTATGTACTCTTTTAGATTGTTATTGTGTACTAACTTAACTGGGTTGAAATTCTTCTTATATTATGTACCCTCTTATATGGTAAATGTGCAAGCTGCCATGCAAGGCGCTAGCTTGCCATCGGGAGCAACTTGGGGTTCAGTGTCTTGCCCAAGGACACTTCGGCATGTAGAGTCACCCGGGCCGGGAATCGAACCACCAGCCCTACGTTTAGTGGACAACCCACTCTACCAACTGCGCCACAGCCGGTCATTATATTATGAACTGCTCTCAAATATATATATGATGAATGTAATCATTTAGTTATTTCTTTGAATACGCTGAGACGCTGATTTCTTTGAATACAACTGCTATCCTTGATTATATTATTATGTACTTCTGTGTCAACATGACATGGGACTTATTTTGTATCATAACTAAGTGCTGTGTGTTTTGACTAAATCTGTCTGACACTTGGATCAGTAGAAACCGTCCACGCACTGCTGTTATCAATGTGCACAATGTGTAGAAATTCTTCTGCTTTGAATGAATAAACGGGAAGTCTCTTTTGAACACGCTCATATCTGTCAGTGTGTGTGTGTTCATTTCGGACTCTCCAGGCGCCTGACTCTACAGCAAACCACACACACTTTCTAGATCATAGCAACATATAACTCAAAGTAACTAAATGTTACTAGACGTGAATGGTAAAACAGGTTGAAAGGCATGACGGTGATCTCAAAGGCATAAACGGTAGATTTCTGATAGGGTGAAATCTAACAGTACTCCTTAGATTGTTATTGAGTACTAACTTAACTGGATTTAACTGGGAATATAATAAGATTGTAATCAGCAAGCTCCAGAATGAATTTGGAGCATTGCTTTTTCATGTGCTGCCTTGTTTTTTTTAAAGAACACTTTTAAGTGAAATTAAAGAAAACACTCTTATCTAGCCATTCATGTCACTGTTTGATGCTCTCTCTTCTCTTTCCACCTGAGATGTTTAGAGGTAAATTTGTCTTGTTTGATCTCTACCACTGTAATGTGTTAAATGCAGCAAATACCTCAGAATGGAAGGACATGAAAAGTACCTCTCAGTATATACAGTATCTCACAAGAGTGAGTACACCCCTCACATTTTTGTAAATATTTGATGATATATTTTCATGTGACAACACTGAAGAAATGACACTTTGCTACAATGTAAAGTAGTGAGTGTACAGCTTGTGTAACAGTGTAAATTTGCTGTCCCCTCAAAATAACTTAACACACAGCCATTAATGTCTAAACCGCTGGCAACAAAAGTGAGTACACCCCTAAGTGAAAATGTCCAAATTGGGCCATATGCACTGTTTTCTTTCTCCTTTCTAGTGTAGGCATTAAAAGTGAGGAAGTATTCAGAAAGGAAATCTTTGTAGCTAAGTCAGCCGTCATATTTATCCATAACCTCATATTTTGATAAGAACTTCACCAGCACTAATGATACACCAGAGACCATAATTTCTTGATCCAAATGGAACTGCTTCATCTGTGCATGTGCCTGGTTTATGTACACGGTTTCTTCTGGGTTCTCCGGCTTCCTCTCACCTCCCAACAGGTAGCTTGTCTAAGATAAATCGTGCCTAGAGATGAATGTGTGTATGAATGTGTGTTTGCATGGCGACCCACCTACAGTGTATTTTCCACCTTGCGCTCAGTGTTCCAGAGATCCACTGTGACCCTGACAAAAATAAAGTGCTTAGAGAACGTGAGTGAGTGAACAAGAAAAGGCTAAAATATAGTGGGGTCCAAAAGTGGGATCCTCTTTTTTGCTTCAATGACAGTGTACACTTGAGCTGACAAAACATTGTGTATAAAGATGTTTCTTGTTGTTTCATTCTTATTTTTCTTGTCTTTCAAAATTCTAAAACTTTATTTCCAGTTATAAAAAAAATAATTCAAAATGATCTCACCCATGCTTTGTGGATAAGGCTCTCTCTCTCTCAGTCTCTCTCTCTCTCTCTCTATTTCACACACACACACACACACACACACACACACACACACACACACACACACACACACACACACACACACACACACACACACACACACACACACACACACACACACACACACACAGTGCTTTTTGTGCTGCATTTGTATTTGTACATTTGTTTTGGAGTAAAAATAAAGGCTGTAAATGGATTCACCTTTAGCCTCAGTGAGTTCTCTACTGATTTCTTTAAAAGCAGTATGCTTTGTATGATGTGTGTTTTAATAAAAGCTACTCACTAAGTCTAAATTCAAAAACAAAAAGCAGTAACACTTTTTTTTTTCACAACAACACATTTGCTCAGTATTATGTCCATTTTGCACTTTCCTTCTGAATATTTTGATGTGAGTGCTTTTCCTTTTGTCATTTTAAGTATTGAAAGCATATCTCATCCTGAATAAGACTTGGCCAAAAAACACATGGCCAAATAAGATATAATTGGTGACACATGCAGAATTAAAATACTATAACATCCAGCTGACTTTCAGTTACAGTGTAATACTATCTATTTACAGTCTTGAGCACATGCACTAGAGAACATGTAATTATATCTGTTAAGTTTGCTTTGCTAGGTTTTATTTTTTTCAAAGTGTTTTAAATGTGTTTTCCAGAAAGCAAGGTTACCTTACCAGAAATCTCGGTTGATTAACCCAAACCTTTCTTACGCGGAGTATGTCGGTTCCAGAACACCTATGAAGAGTTAGTTCAGTTAACACGCATGCATGGTAAGTAAAATACATTGAAAATGTATCATCACCATGGAAAAAAAGCAATCTGCATACTTCAGCGAAGCAGAGTTGGAGATTTTAATGCATGCGTATGAAGAATTTAAGACAGTTCTGTATATATTTTTAAAAAGCAAACAAAACAATGTTGTTGCATTGGCAAAGGAGAGGGAGAGTTGGCTTGGCAAAAAATAACAGATCGAGTAAATTATGTAAATTGAACATTGATCATTTTAGATTAAATTTTTGCCCTCCATCCATTTCTTTACATTGCACATAGTACATTGGCTAATAATAATATAGGCTTCTTATTTTATCAGGTGTAATACTTCTGGATCAATAAGAACTTGGAGACAAGTCAAAATGAAACACAAACATTGTCCAAAAACATAATATTTCATAAACTTCCTAAACTGTAACTTGTAACAGTAACTGCCAGAGTGTTCTATGTAAAAGTTTAAGGCTGAGGCCTGGAAAACAGGTGGGGTCCACTACCATCTTTACTCATTCCCGCCGAGGAGCTGGCACAATCAAGGGCGACCCATAGTTGATGGCATTCCTGGGGGAACTTCATCAGAGTCAGCTATGTCCCATGACACAAGTGGCTTGGTAAAATGTAGGTTTAGCATATTAGTACTTGTAACTTATTTAAGTTTCCAGTGCTTTAAGTCATTTATCCTTTAACACTTAAGATGACCATCAACACTGTCACCATTTGAAAAATGTATTTTTCAATAATTATTTTCTGTCACTGTTTCACTTGTGTATTATGTATGCTTATTTTATTTTACTGTATATGGTGTGTACTATAAGCTTAATTCTAGTGCCCTTACTAAATGTTCCTTCTATCTTATTGTTATATTATGCATATTATTTGTATTTATTTGAGAATGTGTATTGAGCATCTTAACGGATTTCTTTTCTTACAGTTGCTGATGAACACATTGTATTAATGGACCCCCTTGTAGCACAGCCTGCCACGGTTGTAAGTGATGATTGTGTTCAGGTACTGTTTCTTTTTGCTAAAAATCATTAGTAATTTGCACTGTAGGATGAAGATGAAGAGACCACTTCCACTGTGACAGAGATAGAAAAAGAAAATGCTAGGATACCCACAGAGGTATAATACATGTAACTAACCCCCCTTTCTTTTTTATTTTACATAAGATCCTGTGTGATATTACAACATTGTCATTGTAGCCTTAAAGAATATGGATGGGGATTCCTATGCAGAGGAGGGTCCATCTACTTCCACACAGAATCTTGGCAGTGTAAGAAATTGTTTGCAGTTGATCTTATTAAAAAGAAATGGTCTGTTTATTTATTACAGACATTCATGATATCATTCATTTTTAATTGTCATTCTATGTTCCTAGGTGCCAGCAAAGGAGCTGTATAAGATCCATCTTCAAAGGCAAATAAGAAAAAGTGACATCAAGATGGAGCTTATACAACATCAAATAGAGGAGAAAAAACTGAACATAAAAAAGCCAGGCTTAAAATTTTTATTTTTGAGCATCGGCTAAATTATTCTGTCATTTATTATTGAATGATAAAGAAATAAATACAAATGTCTTTTTAATTACAGGAAATAAAAAAACAAACAAAATTCGACTTTTGTACATTATTCATTTATTGCGAAGTGATTTGATCACATCTTGTAACATACTGCCACCTCTTTGGTCCACTGGATTTACAGGGGGCTCCTCGTCTTCATCAACAGTAGGGGGGCCCCTCTCACCGCTTATGGTGGCGATGTTGTGCAGTACAACACAAACCACTGTGATGTTACATGCTGCCTCTGGGCTGACCCTGAGTCCAAGCAGGTACTGAAACCATACACTCAGGTGCATGGTAGGGGGTCATCAGACAGAGGGCTACCCTCTGTCCCCCAGGAAGTAACTATTGACGTTTCCTGTAATTTTGGTTATCACCTAACAATTGGTGACATCACCAACAACCTCCACGGTGAAGGTATTACAATCCAGCATTTGAAGAAGCCTTTGAGAGCATAAATATAAAGTAGAGGCTATACCACAGATGCAAACTACTCATCAGCAGTAAGAATCAGAAAGGCAGATTGGAATTTGCAAAGAATTACAGAGATAAGGCACAAAAGTTCTGGAACCAAGATTAACCTCTACCAAAGTGATAGAAATGCCAAAGTGTGGAGAATGAAAGGATCTGCTCGTGATCTAAAACATATAAGCTCATCTGTGAAAAATGGTGGAGGTAGAGTCATTGCTTTGCTTACATGGCTGCTTCTGGAAAAGGCTCACTATTTTTTTTTATTGCTGATGTAACTCATGATGGTAGCAGCAGAATTTAGAAGTTTACAGGAATATTCTATCTGCCAATTTACACAGAAATGCATCCAAATTAATCAAGAGGAGCTTTATCATCCAGTAAGACAACGATCCAAAACACACTGCCAACTCAACAAAGGACTTAATAAGGTGAAAAATGTTGTCAATCACCAGACTTTAACCCAACTGAGCAGCATTTCACTGAAGGGAAATAACCCGCCAAAACAAACAACAACTGAAAGAGGCTGCTGTAAAAGCCTGGAAAAGCATCACAAAAGAAGAAACCAAAAATATGGTGATGAAAATTTGGGGGAAGGCCAGCCTATCAGCTGAACCCACTCGGAAGTACATGAACTACTATGAGGAGAGGAAGGCTGGACACAGAGGAAGCAAAATCTCCAGCCTGAAGCCGCTTCCCCTGGAGAACTCTTTCCAGAGACTGACGAGGTGGCTTCCACATCCGAGCTCCAGCAAGACACAGATGGCGTGGCCTCCCAAGTTCTGCTCCTCCCTGAGGCCCGCCACCTGATCCTGGAGAGCCTGTTCCAGCTACACCACCCATAGTGCTACAGGCTGTGCTTCTGTGTTGTCGTGTGTTCATTTACTTTGCCATGTGTGTTTTGTTTTAGTTCATGTCCTGCCTCCTCCCCTGTATTGTCATTGGTTGTATCCCTCATGTGTCTTTATCACTCAAACCTGTTCTTAGTGTTCCCTTTCATTAGGTATTATATTTAAGCACCTGTGTGTCTTTGTTCTGTGTGAAGTATTGTTCAGTGTTTTGTCACCCGTTCTTTACCAAGACATTTTCATTCTGGGATTGCCATTCTCTGGTTTTGAATCTTGTTGTTACCTTGTTTGTGCTCTTTGTATTGGATTATTGTTGTTTGTAGATCACCTGAGCTCTGCCTGTTTCCGGTTTTCTGATTCACATTTTGGATTTGTCTGCCTGCTCTTTAATAAAACACAACTGCAAATGCACTCATCTGCATCTCCTTTGCATGACGCTGTGATGCTGACAAAGTCTTCTTACATTTCTTATGTAAGCCTTAATTTCTCGTTACAAATCAATCAGGGGGGAAAGTCCAATGCATTTGCAGTGCCTGTGCTATTTCAGTGAATTCCTCAGAAAAAAAGGCCGGTGTAAAATATCAATGCTTTGTATCAAATATCTTGTACACTGTGTAAGAGATCTATAAATATGATAAGCAATGTTCAGACGTGCATTTCAAACTGAATTACTGTATCACTGTTACATAGAATGGCATTTGGTTAATTATTCATGCACTTTATTATTATTATTATTATTATTATTATTATTATTATTATTTATTTACTTTAGTTAGTGCATGTATGCATCCTTCATGGATTATGTGTTAAAAAAGAAACATTTCAACAGGAAAGGAGGGATCTGCAGAACATGAGTGAATCTAAAGGTTGTTCAGAATTTATGCAAAGAGTTTGTATACAAGTTTTTAGATGTTATTTATATCATATGTTGGCCTTAATTCTTCTTAAGGGATGGTCACACCACTTTTCGTGCCACTGACTTCTAATCATACGCGTGTTAATGCCGGAGACCGGAAACACAAGCTTCATGAGAAGTTGTGCATTCTCTGCGTTCCAAAGTTCAACGTTTGGTAAATTCTGACCTGCGAGTTCGTATCACGTGAAGACGTGTGACCAATAGAAGATTGACACGTCACGGCATGTCATTTCATTTTGTGCGGTTTTATACAACACAGCTTTAAAAGAATATAAAATCAACATTAAAAGAGAATGTTTTTGGATTGCGGTGTCTGAGTGTGCAAGTGCAAGTCTGCTCCAGAACCTTTTCCATACACGAGCGACACACTGGATGAAAGTGCAAATTCACTCCCTGACAGTGGATGGCACTTATTGAAAAGCAGAAAAAACCCGGTACACAAGGTGGCGCTGCCCAACTTTCCATTTCTGACACCGGCTTATCAATGAGAAGAAGAAGAGAGCCAGTATTTAGGTGTTGGCAAACTTTTCGCACACTTTTTTTTTCTTTTTCAAACTGGCTAATTTTAAACAATATACTCTGTTTAAATAAGTAATAATTTGAATTATATCAAAGTCACAACAATTCACATACTTATGGGTATTTAAAAAAAAAATCTAGTTTCTTTTTAGGGAGGGGGTGGGTATAAGGCAACTATTGTTGTGCCCAAAAATGTTAATGTTCCTGCAAACTGATGAAGTATTGACTATGAATAGTCTTTTTTGTGGTCAATATGATAATACAACGATGCAATAATGGGGCACTTCGCTATTTGAATAAGTGGTCAAGAATACTTACATGCATATTTATGCTATTTGCAAAATTCATACATTGGACCATCAATCAGCAAATTATCTCGTCGAGCAGAGATTTTAAACATTTTCAGGGAAAAGACAGAAACAAACAATGCTGCTTTAAGTACTACAGTGCATCTCCTCATGGACTGCACCAGATTTGTCAGTTCTTGCTGTGAGATGTTACTCCACTCTTCCACCAAGGCATTTAGAAGTTCTCCATCACATCTGGGTGGACACATGGTTACATGTAATTTCCACTGCAGGGACGATCAGCTGTCCTTCCTGTCTTCCTGACTCCACTGTCTTATGTGTCTTATATTACAGACATTGCAGTTTATTGTTCTGAACACCTGCAGTCCTCATGTCTCCCTGCAGCAGGTCTATGGCATGTTCACGCAGGTGAGCAAGAACCCCGACCATATTTCTTCTGGTGTTTTTCACAGTCAGTAGAAAGGTCTCTTTAATGTCCAAAGTTATTGTAACTGTGACCTTAATTGCCTACCACCTGTAACCTGTCCGTGTCTTAAGGACTGTTCCACAGGTGCCTGTGCAATAATTGCTTATGATTAATTGAACAAGCATTAAAAACATTGTTTAAACCCTTTCCAATAAAGATATGTACAGCTTATTTGGATTTTACAAAATTATCTTTAAATGCAGTCTCCTGAAAAGTCTTGGTAATTTTGAATCTTGTGCTTTCAAATGATTGTTTATGTGTTCCCTTGTTTGTGTGTGTGTAGGCAGAAAGATTTATTAACAGTGAGCATTTCATTTCAGGTATTCCACTTATGCACTCTCTCACTAAAATGGTGGATGCTAATAAAGAGGTTTCAAGAGGAGCCAGTGGACCTATTATAGCAGGTTCCTAATAACCATTTCACATAAGTGCTTTTCAAGAGTTTACTTGCAGTTAAATACCACTGCTTATGAAAGCTTGCATGTTGAATGGCATTGCTTTGTATTTACACAGACAGAACAACTCCCTCTTATCAATAGTTTTTGTAGTCACTGTGGCATTATCATAAAGTTCTTGGCGTTTAGACACCAAAGACACCAGCAGCTCAACATTCATCTTGCTTTTTGCTTGCATCTTCTTTTTCTTCATCTTCTTCTTCAGGTGTTGATGTGTGCTCGGCAAGTCAGGTTTGTGCTTGAGCACCACCAAGTCATGGTTTTTATGTAACTTTAGCAGCTCCAGGCGTGTGAACAAAAGTGTGAATCTCGTCCGCATGGTCAGCCAGTTTTTAACGTTGTGCATAAAAAAACAACAAGCCCAAGATGTTAAAAAAATGTGTTGCTTTGACACCATGTGTTTTACGCTTGGGTGTAAACACTCCCATTCGCAGCCATTGTTTTAGGCACGGGGCGTCAAGTGGACCATTTAATGCACTGAATAAACGTCCCAGTGTGAACAGGCCTTTAGAGTATATTTACGGATAACAAACTATGCTTCTTTATCTTTTTGCATTGGTCATGCATGTTACTCTCTTACAACAACAAGAAGATCTGGATATTGCTTCCCACATGGGTCAATCTGGTGCTTGTTCAGTCCTTGTCATGTTGAGATTAGACTACAGCAAATTGTTTCTTGAAGGTTTTCCACTGTGGGCAACTAAAACCCTGCCAGTAATCCTGAATGCAGCTCCATGACATGTTTTCACGCTCCACAAGCTTTCCCACTTCACCTCACTAATGCATTCCCTGTAGCTGCTTCCTGTAGCTGCCCACATCATATTTAAAACACTGATAGGTTTTTGATGGAGACTACAAAGTACATCTGTAAGTCGCTCTGTATAAGGGTGTCTGTTAAATGCTGTACATGTAAAGTATATATGTAGTGGAAAAGTAGATATTTGCCACCATTACTTTTTTTTTATTCTCTTTGTTATTGGTAAGATTAAAATGTGGTTAGTTATTCTTTTTTCAAAGTTAAATTGGGATTGTTTATTAAATTGGCCTGGAGAGCTACTGGAACACATCTCCGCTAATTGGAGACAGAATAAAATAAACAAATGCTATTCTGGTTTTCCAGCAATTATTTTTATTTACATGGTGTGGTTCATGATGATGATATCATACTGGAGAACTACACTCTGACTGTAGAACAACAAATGAGCAAATAGTAATTCTGAGTCGAAATGAGATGCTGTCAAACTCAGTGGGAATTACAACTTTTAATGAGCTTTCAAAAATGATCTGCATATCTCTATAAATTAGCATATATCACTGCTGACTGTTACTGTTGATTATTCATGAACATGAACAAGTCCATTTACAAAAATCCTCCTTTTGCACTGGGCCATTATTCATGATTTTGTATTCCTGTGCCGTTGGACAAAAAAAAAATCACAGATCTCCCAAAACGATGCCACGATGACATACTTCTAATAGAGTTGGCACCAGGCGCATGAGTGCAATTTTGGCAGATCATCTAGAGAATGGTCGACAATGTTCGGTAAAACGTCAATTAGCCCTACGTGATAGGATGTCATTTTTCATCCAGAACATTAATTACACAATTTCCTGGAGGTGATAAATATCTTGTCGTGTAGGCGTTCAGATCAATATAATTAATCAGCATGGACTTTTCATGATAATAACGGCAATGTATCACTGATTATATATATTTAAATTATTCTATGTTGACGCGCGCCCCCTCAGTGACTGTTATCTGGACTGTTAATCATCCGGGGCTGAGCCCAGATTCTTGTCCCTGAAAAAACTTTTTAAAGCATTCTTCTAAACAGACTGTTTGCATGCATTTCCCCCTTTATATGTAAGGACTGATTATTTTTTTTTATGTGAAAATTGGAAATTCATTGTGAAAATGTATTGCACTGTTGGATGTACAGTTCTAACATAGCTGTGAAGGTTGTCAGTAGACCTCGGTTCATATGATATTTTTACCTTACAAATTCTACAATCTGCCTTTATGATGTCTATGTTAATAAAATGCATGTATTAAATCTATTAAAAGGGAGAATGTCATCACACGTCATTTGTCACATGCACATGTACGTCAACACAACCTTCAGTCAGTGCATGGAGTGCACGTGGCCGAGCAGTGTGGCGGAAGAAAAAATCATCCTATTATTCTACCTTGTATTACTTTCAAAAAAAAAAAAAAAAAAAAAAATCCTAAATCGGCTGTCAGACGGGAGTCGGCTCCCCATCGTTCACTTTAAGGAGCCGGCTCATAGAACCGACTCGTTCGCGAACGACACGTCACCACTTAGCTGCTACAGTGCCGTGCAAAGTACATTATCTTTCCTGATGCGCGCGCTGCTCATATCATATTCATATAACTTAGAACCCGCACAGTATCGACATGTACACCTCGTTTTCCTGCTCAGAATCAGAGCATGTTCCTGTTTCAGTTTCAACCCCTTTACTGGTTAAAATAATAATAATAATAATAATAATAATGTTTTTTTAATCGGCATATATGCGTTTCCCTCTTACTGTCTGTGTGAGCTAGCGTTTAGCATAATTGAGAGCTGTAAGCCAATAAGACACGAGTATTTTTATGTAATTTCCTGTAAACCCTGTCTAATGGGTCTTGTCTCCGTTCACTGAAGATAAAATTACAACACTACAGTCCTCGCGGACTGACGCTTAGTGACAAACCGCTCCAAGTAACGCCCATGGTTCCCCATCTCTCTCTCTCTCTCTCTCTCTCTCTCTCTCTCTCTCTCTCTCTCTCTCTCTCTTTTTTTTTTTTTTTTTTTTTTTTTTTTTTTTTTTTTTTTTTTTTTTTTTTTTTTCTCTCTCTCTCTCTCTCTCACCCATGCCCGTGATCAGTTGAAAAGAGCAGATCACCTTGCGCCGCTGTCGGTTACAGAAAGTTTCTAGGCGCAGGACAGAATGATGGTGAACATTATTTTCCGGCTTTATTTTGGAGAGCATGTTGGACTAAAGCCTCGCAGCCTGTGTCCATGTAATGTTGATTCTTCAGTCGTTAATATCCTGCTCGCGCGTTTACTCGCGTTTTTGTTTTTTATTAAGCAACAGCTTCTGCACTGGTTTATTCTGATTAAAAAAAAAGAGGTAAGAACTGCTTCTGTGCCAGGATTAGGAGTTATACAGCGTTCAATTTACCTACATTGACAAACTATAGCCTAACATTTTCAATTTACAGTACACGCAAAAAAATCTGATTAAAACGTACTGGAGGTTTTGATCTACCTTTGATATCAGTTGGTTTAAACTGTAGCTATTTGTTTATTCTTTTGTACACTTTGCAAATATGACTTTTGTGTATGTGTGGATATTCATATCCCCTAGTGCTCCTGGTACATGGGCAGGTCAGGATATTGTAGATCACAGATTGCCAACCCTGTGTCCTGCACATCATTACATCAACTCGGAGTCTGGCAGTTAGATTTATTGATTAATTGATTAATTAGATAATTAGATGAGCTGGGAAACATTAACATGTACGGGAATGGGGGTAATCCAGGACCAGGGACTGTTGGGGTCTGTGTGATTAAAATAGAATTACCTTTTGGATGTGTTTCCCCACCTGATGCTGGGATTCTTTGCACTAGGCAATTCAATGTTTTCCCTGTTCTGATCAAACCTGAGCTCAGTCATTAAAAAGATCTCATTACATGGAGCAGGCAATAATAAGAGCAGGGAAGAAAGTGCAAGAGAAGGATTGCAATCTACCCATTTAGTGTTTTAGTCTCTGTCATCTACAAATTAGGGACTTTTTCAGTTTTTGCTGATGAGCAACTGACCAAAAACCAAAAAGATTCATTTTCTTAGCTTCTTTCGCATTGTAGGCTAGATATATTGGATGGGTGATGTTTATGATGTGAAGAAAATAAATAGATTGCCTTTACAATCCGCGTTATTGTCGGTGTATTATGGGTTTTGTGATCAGTTTACATATAGCTCAATTATCAGTGGAGATTCACAGGAGCACCCATATTCTAAAGATAAAAAAACCAAATGTGTATGTGAGGAACAATTCACCAATCAAACTACTTAATCTCTTCTGTTTCAGAATAAAAATGGACGGCGAGCTGAACATCACCCTTGTGGATGATGAGAACTGGACTTTGCCCAACATATCTAGAGACCACACTATACGCCGGAGCAACATCACATATGTTGGATTTTACCTGCATGAGACATCAGTAGCAGCTATCTTCATAGTTTCATACTTACTCATATTCTTGGTCTGCATGGTTGGAAATGGAGTTGTGTGCTTCATTGTCTTAAGGAGCAAGACTATGCGTACTGTCACTAACCTGTTTATTCTCAACCTGGCTGTCAGTGACCTCCTTGTTGGGTTTTTTTGCATGCCAACAACTCTTCTTGACAACATTATTACAGGTTAGTGCAAATTTGTTTATTGAGTGATTTCATTTAGACTAGAAATTCCTAATTCCGCTCTTGCATTGTGTTACACTATACATTAAAGTTAATATATTATATAATTTTTTTTACTGCAGCTTTAATGAGCATAAGATTTCTTCAAAATAATATGAAATGTATTGCAAATTTAATCACTGTGGCTTTTGTTAGACTTTTAATAATCAGTGTGTTTAGTTAAATGTCATTTTAAATAAATGGAAATACAGTTCCCTCTGAATCTATTGGACCGATTCATTATTTGTGCTTTACAAAAAAGACATTTGGGTTTGACATCAATAGATGGATATGAGACGAGAGTTTCGGATTTCAGCTTTTATTTACTGGTTTGCACATCTAGATGTGTTAATTGACATAAAACATAGAACCTTTTGCATCAGACCACCCAATTTTTAGGTGAGCAAAAGCATAGGAACAGATAAGTCTTGAAGTAAATTAAAGTAAAAAACACTTATTAGGTTGCACATCCCTTGCTCGCATTAACTGCAAGTGAGTCTCTGACTCATTGACATCACCTAATTGTTTCTTTTGTGATGCTTTTCCAGGCTTTTACCACAGCTTCTTTTAGTTGTTTGTGTTTTGAGGCTTCTCCCTTCAGTCAGCTCTGCTCAATTGGCTTAAGTTCTGGTGACTGACTCAGCCAGTCTAAAACCTTCCAATTTTTTACTTGGATAAAGTCCATTGTTGAGTTGGCAGTGTGTTTTGGATCACTGTCTTGCTGCATGATAAAGTTCCTCCTGATTCATTTGGATGCATTTAAAATGTTTCCGATAACATATCCCTGTATACTTCTGAGTTCATTCTGCTGCTACCATCATGAGTTACATCATCAATAAAGATTAGTGAGCCTGTTCCAGAAACAGCCATAAAAGCTCAAGCCATGACTCTACCTCCACCACGTTTCATAGACAAACTTGTAGGTTTTGCATCATGAGCGCATAATTTCTTTCTTCACACTTTCCATCATTTTGCTAGTGGTTCCAGAAATTTGTGGCTCATTTCTGTATTTCTTTGCAAATTCACCTATGGCTTTCAAATTCTTACTGCTGTGGAGGTTGTTGGTGATGTCGCTGACTGTTGTTTGTGTTTTTTTCTTCACAGCATTCACAATGTTTCTGTCAGCAGCTGTTGTTGTTTTCCCTGGCTGACTCATTTGGTGTCTGTTGCTCAGAACACCAGTGGTTTCTTTCTTTTCCAGGACATTCTAACTTGCTGTGTTGGCTATGGCAGTTGTTTGTGCAATACCTCTGATAGAGTTCCCCTCTTTTTTCAGCTTCAAAATGGCTGGTTTTTCCTCCTATAGATAGCTCTCTGATCTTTATGTTGTCTTATCTGTTTCAGCAAATGCACTCTAAATAGGTGAAACTGAAAGCTAAAACCAAGAATAAATGTTTAAAGCGATTTATTGTTAGACAGACAATCTAACAGGATACACCTGGCTAACAAGAAACACATGTCAGTCATATGGCCCAATAATTTTGCTTGCCTACAGATTGGTTGGTCTGGTACAAAATGTGCTGTGTACTATGTCGTTTAACGCATCTACACATAAATACCAGGAGATAAAAGCTGAAACTCTCTTCGCACATTCATCTTTCGATCTTAAACACAAATGTTTTCAGTCTACAGCAAAAACAAATGAATTGGCCTTGCTCTTCACATTCGATTGGAGGGTACTATATAATGGAACAGCACTAAGGAAACCTCTAAACCAAAGTGAAAATGGAATCTAAAGTTCTTTGTGATATTACAATTTGTGCCAATCCATCACAGGACACACACACACACACACACACACACACACACTAGAGGCACTTTGGACATGCCATGCATGTCTTTGGACTGGGGGAGGAAATCGGAATACCCGGAGGAAACCCCCACAGTATGGGGAGAACCTGCAAACTCCACACACACACACACAGGGCCGTGGTGGGAATTGATACCCACAATACCTGTAGATAAGCCACTGTGCGCTCTACATTTATCATTTAGAAATCAATTACAAATAGGCTTTGTTATTCACTTACAATTACCATTGTGGATACCTCCGAAACAATGTAAATTATGGTAGTGACTTCTTTTTTTTTATTAGTCAGCTAACAGCTGAGAATACTGAGCTTTAAAAAAAATAAATTGTAAATACTTATTTCTGAAGGATTTATGCAGGAATAAATGGTAGAATGTGCATAGCTAATATAGACCATGTGAATCTGACTTTGTCAATGTTTTAAGATATCCCTGGAGTAGTTTTGCTGCAGTTTCTATGTTGTAGTTTAACATTACTTCAAATAATCCACTCCATTTTTTATCATCTCCTAGTGGTAAGATAACAGGTAAATCAGCTTTGCAAAACACAGGTGAAAAATAAAAGGAAAAACTATGGGCTCTACAAAAGAGCCACTGCAAATCAGTACAAAGTTCATCTGACTGATCACCTTTATGGATGAAAATAATGTAAATCATATGACATGACCTTCAGTGTCACAAGCTCTCCAGTACAGTTCAAGAGGATTGAACCTATTCTGGCAGATCATGGTGTCCCAACACCTTATTAAGAATCTTTATGTCGTAGTAAGGTGTTGGGCAGCCTGTCTGTATCTATAGAGTTACTTAGCTAAGTTAATAGTTCGGCAGTACAACACATAATAATTTTGTGAAATTCTTCATTAAAGGACTTTAGGTGTCCAATGATGTGGAGCCAAAAAAGGAGATAAATTAGCCATCTTAGGCTGGTCATGAGAGGCCCTTGGATATTGAGGAAATTTAGCCAGCATTGAAATGAGGTGCTAATTTTGACCTTTTGGTGAGATAATTGGGCAACATGGTGTTGGCACATGTTTTAACTCATTATGTTTGGAATATTTGATAGCTTTAGACACTTTGGAATTTTTCTTCAAATCCTGACTGTGGTTAGTATGTTAATGGGTAAATAGTACCCCAAAAATTATCTCAATTGATTATGGGAAGAAAGCTGAGAGATGCGTAGCATGAGAATGTGAAGATTTAATAAATCATTTCCAAGAGGTGGTGCTCTTTTACAGCACTGATTTAAACCATGCATTATACTTGAAGATAACTGAATAGCAGATCATCACAAAAATGTGGACATGACATCTTTCAAATGAGCAAAGTTGTTTATATGTGAATCGCTAGTTTTACATGTTTGCAAACAGTATATAAAGATGGAGCTCAGAAAAAAACAAGGAAGATGAACACACCACTGGCAAACTATCTAGCAAGTATTAGCTAGTTAGCTAAAACACACAGTGCCAGCTGCGATGGTGTCACATCACAATGACACATGAATGTTTCTGCTTGAGTGGGCACTATGAGAAGTATAAAGTGCAACATTTTGTATAGTAGTGTAATAATAATAACAGATGCAATATTAATTTGTATTTATAGCCTGCCATATAGCAGGCGTTTTTATATTAATACACAAATTACATAATCATAATCAAACACCTTATATGGTGTTGTCTGTTAGTTTGGTGCGGGTTTGGTTGAATGCTGCAAAATCCAGTCAGGTGAATTCTACAATTTCACTTCAGGTTCTGCTGCTGCCATGGATCTTGTTAGGAAACCTAATGTTACATCAGCGATCTGGGAACATTTTGGATTTGTGCCTAACGAGAGAGAAACGTGTGAAGATTATTTTGAAAATGATCATAACTTCCACAATTTATATTTGGTAAGGCTTCCCTTTAGTAACAGCACAAAGTCTCTGCCTCTAACAAGGTACCTTCATGGCAAATATTTCAAGGTCCATTTTATTCTTAGGTTTGCACATGTGGAGTTGCCTTCTTCATAACAGTTCGAAGGCAGATAGAATTCAAATCCTGAGATTAAGGAGCAAAACCTACATGTGTGAACAGCCAAAAACACTGGTATCATTAGCTATAAGACTAAAAAAGATTTGCACCGTGGCCAATCATCTATAAAATAGTGAAGAGAAAGCAACAGAAGAGAATTGGTATTGAAAAGCGGAGACACATCTGTTTAGTTCGGCCTTTCAAGTTTAACTAAGATCATCTCAGTCCCAGGTATAATTAAAGGGGATTGCTTTTCAGTCTTATATACTATGTAAAGACAGGGGTCAACCTTTACCTTGTTACATTTGGTTGTGTTTTCTGTCACAATTTTGTTTTTAAAATAAAAAATTAATTCAGATTTTTGTAATTATCTCCCATTGAATGTGGATACAACAATTATTTTCAATCACTGTAATTAGCATTGTTAATGTGTGTTTAAGGTGAAGGAGTGGGTGATTGGATGAGATTGTACAAAGGTTGGTGTATGAATGATATTGAATTGAGGTGTATGTGCTTTATTGAGTTCCTGTCACATTGACACTACTGCCAAGCACTAAAAGTGCGTAGGCACCCTATTATTATCCTACATTTACTTCTCATTATTCCTCTGTCTATGACAGTCTGGTAAAAAAAAAAAAAAAGTGGTGAAATTTGGCAAACTGATTGGGGAGAATATAAGAGACATTCTGACCAAATTTGGACCGAAAGTGCTACCAACGCTTTAGTGTATTGGGTCAAATCTGGGCCAGATTAGGAGGTATGGTTATGGTCATAATGTGTATCCAAAATTTAAAAGCAAGGGATCCCAGGATTCCCTGGGCTAAGTTGAGTTCAACACACTCTTTGACATCAATTTCTACCTAATTAGATTTCCCACCATCTTGGATTCTGTCAACAACTTCCCCGTAACAGATGAATATAAGTTTATCGAATCTTATCTTAAAACCTAACAAGAACTAAAATATACTGTTTTTATACTGTGATTTCCCAAGTCTTTTTTCAGGCAAACTTTCAGCTGTTTTAGACTTTTATTATGGTCTTAATTGCAGTTAAATTTATCTTTAGCTGCTCATGTCTTTTTAAAAAAAAATTTTTTAATCGAAAGTACGTTACTTGAATTTTGCAGGTCAGGGTATTTCCTGTCCAGACCCTGGTCATACCGTGAGACCTTATTGAACAGATTTAGAAAAACTATTTTATTTATGGCCCAGTCTTTACTCACTATAATTCCAGTAGCATGTCTTTTACACTTTCACGTTTGAATATGAGATTAACAATAACTATCCCTGGAAAGCCCAATGTAGCTAGAATCTTGAATGTATACTCAATGTATGTTGATGTATTCTAAAATAATACTTTAAAATGGCATGTATTGGGTGTATATATATGGTGTCCCTTTAGATGTTGCACTGCATCAGGCAGAGCAGTGATATTGGGTTTTTAAAGCACTGTAAATTATGGGTGGGAAGTGTAGTATCACTCATTTTCATATGGCAATACAGTAGCATTAGAATACGACAGTGTGTGTTTTGCTTGCATTTGCTCCTTATTTATTCACAAAATATGAGTTAAATTTGGATGTACCAGCCCAAAATATTGAAACCAGATTTCAACTGTGCAACCTACCAACCAGACATAAATAAGGAATAAAGTATGACAGTGCATGCTATTAAAGGAAAAAAAATGGTGTGATACGACTGATAACACAGTTGTTTTTTTTTACTTCTCATATGCTGTACCACAATTTGCCAATTATTACAACTTGTTATTAATTCTAAAAAAAATATTATTAAAATAATGTTTATAGTTATGTTTAATTTTCATAAAGTATGGAAAACAAGTTCTAGTTATCCCTCACCAACCTTTGTTGATAAGACAAAAATCACAACTTGTCATGTTCGAGAGAAAAAAAAACACTGACCCATTCTTCCATTGTTATCATTAATGGAGAGATGGTTGAAAAACACACTCTAGGTATTTACAAGTACTGTCAACAGAGACTTAAAGTTATTTGTAATCTTAAATATCTGTCTGTTCAGCCTAGTCTGCTTCTTCTTCTGTATCGAAATATTATTGAGCCGGTTCTTATGTATGGTGCCATTTGTTTTTGTTTTTTCCCATATGCTAATAATTACCAATAAGAACAAACTCTTGAAGTTAACTAATTTAGTGAGAAATTTTTTGGTATTCCCACACCTAATTTATCGGACTGTCATTTCATATACGCTCCGGAAGGCACATAATTTTAAATGGTCCAGACCACCCACTTCATTAATATTTCAACCCCCTTCCTTCTGACCCCAGGTATAGACTACACATGTGTAGAAAGGCCAGCTATGGTAGGAGTTTTTTCCCTATGGCTATACGAGCGTTAAACACATAGGTAATCAATCAGCCATTGTGATGATATCTTATGCTCTGTTATTTGTTGTATTATCCTGATATTTTTCTTTTTGTTCCTTTCTCCCCTCTATGTCTGTGATTGTTTATGATGGTTTATATGTATGGTGGTGTTGTGTTTATGGTTTTATACACACCCACAATGGGAACAAATTTCCTCTTTGAGGACAAATAAATTATTTATCTAACTCGATGCAATTTTTGATGAATGTGGATGAGCAGATTTTCACTGATTCCAGTGTGAAAATCCCTTAACATAGGTGCAAATTGCAATAAGTGCTGTTAAAACCTCAGTCGGTTTCATTAATCTCTATTAACGCTATGATAATGATGCACAACAGTGTGAGAGAGAATGGGCTCATTGCTGACACTGAGGACAAAATAATTTGTAAATTAGGAACTATATCAGTAGTATGGAAGTGGTTTGGCTACAAAATGTCAGCCACAAAGGATTGTTAGTCAACATTAACAAACCTGAAGCTTGTATGACTTGAGCATCATATGACAGAAAAAGCAAGCAGTGTAATGAAATTACTGAAGCTGTCATTTGTTATGGTTGACTGCACTACATAATAAATACTATATGGGGAAATTAAATATTTTCAAAGCATTCTCCCCATATTGTTTCAGAAAAAAATTATCCATAGTGAAAATTTTATGTTTGTCAGCTTCTAGCACTTCATGAGTGTTATTATTATAATTATTATTTTATGAATGAAGGGAGTAATAAACTCAGAACGCACAAACCTGTTATGTAGGTGTGCTTTATATAGAACTGCTGACCGTAGCCCAGGGAAAATTAATTTTCTCTGTCGTCTTCACAGGTTGGCCATTTGGAAGCATGGTTTGCAAAATGAGTGGTATGGTCCAGGGCATATCTGTCTCTGCCTCTGTCTTTACTCTGGTTGCTATTGCGGTTGACAGGTAATATCACTTTTCATCTTATATATGTACATATGAGTCCTTTTTTTTTTTTTTTTTTTTACTTTTGCCATCATGTCTATATACAATATACCACCAAGAAAAACAAAAAGTGGACAAGCTAAAGAAAGGACACTGACCCCAGAAACAAGTAGGGCTTTGTTGTAGAGGGGGTAGATGGAAACCATTCCTAACTAAAAGCATACATCTAAGCACTAAACTGGACAGAATGCATATCATTAGCTAGCTACTAGCATCAATATTGTGGAGGCAGCATTATATTATAAGAGTTCTTCTCAGCAGCAAGGCCAGGGAGACTGAACAGAATTGTGGGGAGTATGAATGTATTTGTGAGGCGTCAAATATGCGTTCGATATATATAAAGTAGTTTGTATGGTATGTAACCATAAAATTTGACAGGTCTAGGTCAAAGGTCATGGTCGTAAAATTTGATACGACACCTGGTGCATCCATGTAGGTCCCCATCTGTTATGGATAAACATAGACACAACGGTCACACGTAGGTCATAAAATTAGATATAGTTATTTTAAATCCGGTTCACATGCATTCCTAACAACCAAACCCCCCACACACACACACACACACACATTACCACACCTGTTGGATCCATGTAGGTCCCATCTGTTACGGATAAACATAGACACAGTAGTCGATATAAAATTAGATATAGTTATTTTAAATCCGTTCACATGCATTCTAACAGCCAAACCCCCCACACACACACACACACACATTACCACACCTGTTAGGTCCATCCCCATCTGTTAAATCAGTGTTCACACGTAGGTCATAAAATGTAGGTCATAAAATTAGATATAGTTATTTTAAATCCGGTTCACATGCATTCCTAACAGCCAAACCCCCCACACACACACACACACACATTACCACACCTGTTGCGTCCATCCCCATCTGTTAAATCAGTGTTCACACGTAGGTCATAAAATGTAGGTCATAAAATTAGATATAGTTATTTTAAATCCGGTTCACGCGCATTCCTAACAGCCAAACCCCCACACACACACACACACATTACCACAACTTGCTGGCCCATCCCCATCTGTTAAATCAGGATCAATTACAAGTCTGACGCACACACACACATATGTTCTCCACACAGGTTGCACACTCTGAGGTAGTTCATAAATATATATATAGTTATGTTAAATCTGGACCACATATATTCCTAACACAAACGTTACCATACCTGGAACGGCCATGTGTATAACGCATCCGACCAGAAATATGACACACGCACACACACACACACACACACACACACACAAACACAAACACACACACACACGTGCACGTACATACAAACGCATACATACGAACCTGTTTATAAAAGTCGAGCATCTCCTCTAGGTTTCCTAATACTCTGTACTTAGATCGACGTGTGCGAGCTTACAACATGGCTGATGTCTGTCCTAACGCGCCGAAAAAAGCTCACCCTTTTTTGGCAAGAATAGAAAAAACGTTAGAACATGAAAAGATTCAATATTGGGTAATGTCAAACGGATGTACAGCCGGGTTCTTTTTCGATGCTGAAAAGGGGACCGTTTTGCTTTTCAAGTTCTCGGTTCCGGGACACATAGTATATGAAGCACCCCGAGTCAGGCCTAAGTCAAATGGTCAACACCGTAAAACCCCCATTCTGATGCATTCCACACACACATCCAAACAAAAATATGACACTCACACACACACACACACACACACACACACACACACCACACACACTAGCATACGAACCATCTATAAAAGTCCAACACTTCGAAAGTTTTAACATCGGCAAAGGTTCGACCGAATCTCCAGAGTCTATCCTTCAATACTTCCAGAATCAAACACTTCGAAAGTTTGAACATCGGCAAAGTTCAATAGAATTTCCAGACACCATGGATTTCTCAGCAGGTAAGAATATGTATTTTAATCAGTTAAATAGTTAAATATAAATTGAAATACATTGTTTATGTAATTATCCAATTGATAATGATTATGATATAAACTTAGAACTAATCTTTCTGAGTACAAAAATCATTATACTTATCTGGTCATATGTAATCGGGTACGATACTTTATCTAAAATTTAAATTTTCATTACATTATATTACAGTGCAAGACCGAGTTAAGCTCATCTGATTCTAGTGTATAGGTAATTAAATTTGTCTCTTAGATCTATGTAGTGATCTAAAATGGAAATGTTAAGTTATTAAAAGTATATTTTATTTGTTTTACTGTTTATAGACAACTTGGTTATTATTTCTGTGATGAGAGTCCCGAAACAACCGGCTCATGACCTTTTGAATCTGAGCTCCACCGTAAGTCATAACATAAAATGATGAATGTTTGATGCTGTAAATCTTTCATACGTGAATATAACATTGTTTCTATCATATTCAGAAGTTGTGGAAACGTGACTAACAGTGCTTTCGTGCGGAGATATTTCAGGTGAGTTGTTGTAAAATTTAACTTCTATTTAAACAGCACTAAAATAAATAAATAAAAACTCTTTCACATGTTCTGTGACTTATAGATACGAGTGATGCAATAGATTACCAGAGAGGAAATCATCTCGGAAACCGACATTCAACAAGACATCGAACTACAACAGATCTGTGCAGTGTGGCGTGAATTCTTCCAAGCAAAGACTGATTTATTGGAAAACTTTGGTCAGATTGATTATACACTTGAATCCGGTCGAGGTACAGATTTTATCCCTTTACTGTACAACACACTTGAAAATGTGAATAGATGTCTCTCAGTGAACATAAAGTTGATTAGAAAATTGTATGAAAGATATGGCGCAGAAACGAATGAAATGCAGTTCGGATATAGAGACTAAAAAAAAAAAGAAAGAAAATTCTCCATTATCCATGATTTCTTTTATGATGGAAACCAGAGTTTTACAAATGGTCCCGGTTATATCATGATTCGTACACACCCTGAACCCGTGTATAACTGAAGCGATCAATCAGTTGAATGAAAGTTTAAGATCGTCAGACCAGAGCAATACTCAAAATAAAACCCCAGTCGAAATTCCAGTCAATCTGTATCAAGTACACGGTGACGCTGCATACGACATATTTTTAATTAAATCAATGTCTGTTAGAGTTACATAATAATTTAAATGAACACGGCCATTCAGTACAATTAAACCCTGATCTAATCGATGCAGTCAATCAGTTGAATGAAAGTTTAAGATAGTCAGACCAGAGCAATACTCAAAATGAAAACCCCAGCCGAAATTCCAGTCAATCTGTATCAAGTACGCCGGTGACGTACGACATATTTTTCGATTAAATCAATGTCTGTTACAGCTACAAAATAACCTAATCGAACAAAGAGAATCTATGCAGATAAATCCATGTTTAATAGACGTAGTGAATCAAATCAATGAAAATATGTCATTATCTCCGTTCAGAATATCGCCTCAACTCCAGAAAACGCTCAGGAACCTAGACCGTTAACTCCTCATGATATGATACACGATCTTAATCAAAGTTTATGAGGATAAATGCGGTCTGGTTAACTTATGAAAACCTACCAATATTGCACAAATTGGAAAACGATAATATACAACCATCCAATGGAAAACACACCTCGCCCGACATGCGAGATTCTCAAATGGAAAACACACTCGCCCCGACATCCGAGTTCTCAAATGGAAAACACACTCGCCCGACATCCGATTCTCAAATGGAAAACACACACGCCCGACATCCGAGATTCTCAAATGGAAACACACACTCGCCCGATATCCGAGTTGATCAATATGGTGATGGATTAGATCCTAATATTAGAATAATTAATTGGAAGATTCAACAACACTGAGATTAGTAGAAGAGTAATTTTTCTTCTATCGCTAACGTTGACAGCTTTGCTGATTTTATAATTATGTTTTAGATTTTAAACAGTGTGATTGAAACCGCTAACAATTTAATTTCCGTTAAGGATGTAGTCACCGTTGAGAATTAGAGGTATACGATCAATGTGTCATCACGCGTTCTCAATTGACAGGTGTCATCGATTACGTTCTTTTCTGACCATGCTCGAAAATGCTGTTCAAAAGAAAATTTTACCGATAATACCCTTGAAATAGTCGTTCATCGTCCGACCACCTCGCGGTGGTGGAATTAGAAGGAAGATAGGCCATATATTCAAATCGAAGAAACCATACGGAAGAAAATGAAGCATCTATACATTTTTCACAACAGAGACAACATGTGCTTCGCCTGTGTGTCGCCAACTTTTGAATCGTGAAAAAAATGATTTTGAAACCGAACAAATCGCTAGAAAATTACTACGCGATGTGGGATTATCCGTAAAACAGCGGTCGCAGCTGACGATAAGTTGAAAAGACATTTGAATTGTAAAATGTAATATTACTGTTCTGCTAGCAAAGCGGATACTCTTCTTTCAAAGCAGCTCCCCACCAAAAAAATTTACTTGTTTTTGCATATAACCACTATTATGGGGTTAAAGAATGCAGACTTTTGGAACGAGTATGTTTGTCATTTCTGTATTCAGGGTTTGAGTTTATGAAACATAAATGCGTTATAGCTGTAACGTACCACATCGCGATTGTTACAAACACCCTAAGAATGTTACTAAATTCCAGAATGTCAGAGACTGTGTAGCTCACATTACTGTTTCGAGAGGCATAAAGCAAAGGTTCAAACGAAAGGTGAATACTCTATGTGTGAAACGGGTTTCTACGGAAAATGTAAGCTCGTGATACGTGATAAACCTCTAATCGCGAGAATCATGTATGCACGTTCAAATGTATACTCTGTGGCCAAAAACCGATGAGGATGTACATAGATGTTTTATACAGAGGGCGAAAGCAAAGTCTGATTACGTGTTTTCGATTTCGAGACTAGGAAACAGGAACAATGTAGTAATTTCATATGTTGTATTGTTTTAAGGAGAGAAGTGGGTGGTGAGGGACGATTGTGTCAGCGCCTTCTTTAAAAAGTTCGGTGTAATACATACCACGGCTACAGTTTATCGCTCATAAGCTAGAGGTTGTTCATACCTTTGTTAAACCATTTAGTGAAAGAAAATCACCCCGAAATCATAGCGCAGCGGTAAAATTTTGTGCTTCACCCGATACAGCGTTTTCAGTTACATCGATAGTCTATCCTCTACCCATGATGAGTAGCATCCCAAAAGCGATGGGGTTTTCGGAAGCAAGAAAGGCTATTTTCCCCATTTCTGGAACACCGTAGACCATCAGGTTACGTGAGGCCGTATCCTGACCCTAAGTTTACGGTGGGTAACATGATGCCTAAATAGAGAAGAATTCTTTAAGTGGTACAGACGGTTTCTGACAAAGTCTTTGATTTCAAGAAGAGATGGCGGAATACTGTGACAACGTAGAAATTTTGAGAAAGGGATGTATAGCTTTCAGACAAGAAATTCTGGATAGTACAAAGTCGATCCATAATAACACTCGTGTCATAGAAGTGTACATTTTTTCTTGATATTACCGCAGATCTCACCACCTTCCACATTGCCAATATGTTCAAAAAACCACCCATGCCCGCGGAACGAAGGTGAGTAGGTTTGGTACCTACGTAGATGGTTATGCGAGAAGGGAAAACCGTAGTTTTTGAGTTTCTCGGATGTTTTATCACGGCTGTGAAAAATGTTTTCCTCAATGACAACGATCCTCTTACCAAATAAATGCAACCCGGAGATATCTCTGGAATAATTTGAAGAACTCTCAATTTGAAGTTGTCAGTGTGTGAAAATGCAATCTGTGCAAAATTTCTATTTTGCTTCTGAGTTAAAACTGTTTTACGGGGTCGAAACAGCGTTAAATTTGCATTATGTAGCAACCGTGAGAGAATCATACACTTCTTTACCATTTGTAAATAGACAAAGACATACCCGTCGATCACCATATTTTTTCTAAGAGTAGGAAGGGGTTTATGTTAAACTTCCTCTATGTAGAACGTGTGCGAAATCAGTAAATGGGTCATACGGATGGGAAGGCTTCGGAGTGGAGTCAAATGGAAAGCCCGTGAAAAGGTTACAAAATTCTAAAAGGTTTGAGTGTGTTTTCCTAAAGGTCTGATGAACTTTTTGAGATATATTATGTTCCTCAGACCAACAGGAAAGTCAGGTTCCGTCCTGGTGGTTGTGATATCTAAATGTGAGTACATTCGCAAATATGAGGCGAAGGGATTACGTTGGATCCAAATACCGTAATCCCCAAATGTGCTACTCGCACTAAATTGTTTGGGTAAGATTTCAAAGACAGAAGGTCAAACACACCTTAATTGCGATCCTGGAGTTTACAGTTCGCTCCATATTTAAATGATTCTCTTTTTGATGGAGGTGGCGATGGTACAGTGGCGTTATACAGGCGAGATTGATTAAACCGCTAAACGCTAACGTATTCATCGGCATTTTCACTACAGCGCACGCTAGACTTGAGCTGTACAATTTGATGGATCGATTGATCAGCGTTGTTTGTACACAGATACCGATAGCGTCATTTTAAAAGTAAGGAAGGTGACTGGATGCCGCCCTTAAGCGATTACTTGGCCGGGCTTACCAGCGAACTAGACGATGGCGACCAAATCGGGAATTTGTAAGCGCGAGGTCCTAAAACCTACGGTTACAGAACCGTAAAACGACCATGAAAGCTAAGCATCACTTTAAATTGTATCAATTCTGAAATAGTCAATTTGAAATCACTAACGGAACTGGTGGACGAGCGAGTGAAAAATCCGGATCATACCGGTCTCCGTAACCACGCATAATCAAATGTGAGAGATAAAAGGGGTTTCATTTGAGAAACAAATCACAGTTGAAAAGGCGGTTGTGTACGATAAGCGTTTTTATTATCTATTTTACAACTCTCCCTTACGGATATTGACTATTCTTGTATATATGTTATAGTTTCTGTTGAGGTGTTTTGTAAGGAAAATATGAACGTGATTGCTTTTGACGTAGGATGCAACTTCCATTTTCATGTTCGTGTGTGGACAGGTAATAGTGGAAAATCTTATTTTATCAAAATGTTGTTGGAAAACTGTAAAGAGGCAATGTCGGTTGTTCGGAAAACATTGTCTGGTGTTATACGTGTTGGCAGCCCTGTACGATGAATTAATGGCCAAAATAAATATACATTTCTTCAAGGAATCCCCAAGTCTTTGTGTGATGATGAACTATTTCCCCAAATAAAAAAAACTTGCTGGTAATAGATGACTTGATGGAATCCGCCAGTAAAACCGCCAAGTAGAAAAGGCTTTTACAAAATACACACACCACAGAAATCTGAGCGTCTCCTCTGGTTAAAACTTGTTTTTCAAGGCAAGACCAGTAGAACAATCAACCTGAACACCAACTACATGGTTCTTTTAAACCCTAGAGATAAATTACAGATCAGCATACTGGCTCGTCAAATTATCCGGTAACAACAAGTATTTTTTAGAATGTTTCACATGCCGTCTCTAGTTAGATATTTATTTGTTGACCTGAAAGACAAACAACCAGAAGAACTTCGTCTCAGGATTGTTTCCGGGAGAAACCGGTTGTGTATGTTCAGAAGAAAAGAAAATTTTAAAGTATCGACGCAAATGTTGAGCGCTTGAAAAAACCCTCCGTTGCTGAATTCATTACACAGGTCTCCATCCCGAAGGGAGAAAGGATATATTACGTGTTGCGTCCACAGATCTCATCCTGAGCATATGTGAACTAGCTTTAACGGTGCTCAGGGGAAACATACCGCTGACGTCAAAACAGTACCGGGTTTTAAAAAACAAAAAATGGATCAAACTATTCGCTGATAAAAGAGAGTCCGTGAAAGAAAAGGAAAGTTATTAATCAATCCGGTATTTCTTCTGCCTTTGCTCAGTGTAGCCATTCCTTTTATAAGCAGCCTGATCGCATCCCGCAACAATTAACATGGAGACTGCTGAGAAAGTATTTAGTCTCTGACATCAGATCGATAAACTTAGAAACATCGGTTCAGAGACGGAAACCGTAAGAAAGACTGTCGAAAACAACTTGGACGATGCAATACGAGATATTTTATCGAGGGACTGATCTGAACGATTACGATAAGGCGAAACTCTCCGTCTGCGTTGCAAAAATTTTAAACCTGGTTAAAGCAGGAGAGCAGGAAACCGCTCAGTTGACCCTGTCTCTACCTAAAATATCGGAAAGCAAAAAGGAAGCGGAGCGCCCGCACCACCCACCAAAACGAAATCGTGCAAGAGGTCCCCGCTAACATTTCAGCTAGAAACAAAAGAAACGGTCGTTATGGAAAAACTTTTAAAACCGCACCGCGTGAACGATAGCGGTGAATTTATTTTTAAAGGAAACACTATCAAAGGATCTCACATGGTAGATTTGCTTAAAAATCTCACTGCCCCTCATCGAGTATCCGACGAACGGAGGCCTTTAGGTTGGAAAGAGTTCTTACAGACAGTAGCCGACCTAAATATACCCCTTTCAGCAATACCTAACGGCGGTTCGACGCAAAATATCTGACATAAAAAGATCTAAAGATACCTCGCACCTTTTTGCCCACACCTAAAACCAAAGACAATGATTCCGAACCAGTTTTCAAATCCCCCGTTTTTAACCGTTCTGACTGGTTTGGCTTTTGAAATGACGAGGGACAACGAATGTTATGTTATCTTACCATTTATTTCAATAAAATAACTTTTGTTTAACATTTTCTTGTGAAGCATGGTCATTTAACATTCCACTACACATGCAAATGAAACACATCTAGAGAGTTAACACATTGTACACATGTAATTGAATGCTTTTTATTTACTCTAGGGTACATTTTTTTAACAAAAGACACAACAGCGTTATCATTTCTATTTAAATCTTTGCTATACATAGACATAATACGGTTAAACGAATAACCTTTAGCTTTGTGACACAGAAAAAACACACAGTGTTGCCCGCAGCAAACCGACGTAAAGTTTTGAACTTGTACGGGGTTATATTTTATTTTGCAACAGTTCTTTGTCAAAAAATAATGAATCGATCGAGGAAAGAGTTCGAAGTCTGGTGGGTTTCCGTACGAGTCAAAAAATTCTCCCGTGTTTTCGTCGTTAAGGCATAACGCTAGCCAGTGCTCACCCGGCATGTGTCTCGGATGTGTGTTTACTATGAATAAAGCTGGAAACTTTCTCAGAGTTCTTGTAGGTAGCTCGTCACAGGCCATCACGCCATGAAATATTTTATCTATTTCAGGACAACTTCTCATAACATCCGTTAGTTCTCTGGTATCCATGAGTTACTGGTAATCGATGAGCACGTTTCTACGATTGTTTATTTCTAGAATACTGTCAAAACTGGCGTACGATTAGATTCACAGTGCTCGGAAGTGGTTGGGAAATCTGAGTTCCAATCGCATATTTCCGATTTTATTAATGACAAATGTTGACCACAATCGTCATCAGGATTCAGGTTGAATGGAATAAAGTATAACCGTTCAGGTACTCTTCTCTGTTTATCGACAAAGCCTGATCTTTCAGATGCTTTCCTGATGCTAAAATTAAAGAATGGAATTCACGGACCACGTTACCCGACTGAAAACAGGCTGAAACGGTTTTCGGGATATGCGTACGCGCTCGTACGCGCGATAAACTCTGCATCGTAATGTTTAAAATTAAATGGGTTTTATTGTACGACCCGCTGAAGGCATCGTTGTCTACCATCCCAAAAATAATGGTTTTAGGTAAGGGGCGAGAAAAGGTTCTCTTGTGAACAAATGCGGCTCCCTGCAGCTAGCTGAAGGTCTTCAAACAGACTCTTTCGATCGGATACTTGGCTGTGGCGTAGAGTGCTTGTCCGTGACGATTTTTACAGACGGGGAGACGGTCACTTTCTTCACAAAAAGAGAAGCGTTGAGTATTTTCAGATTGAAATTTGCTTTCTTCCTTCATCAAACAGAATTCATTTTGCTTCAACCATTTTAATCCTCATCATACCGTTCAGTAAAAGTTTATCCTAAAAAATATATCCGAGTGAATGTGTCCAATCAGGTCGAAGGTGTTGCTTTCAGCGCTGAAACTGGCCCTTTTTTGAGACCTTCGTTTCGTCCGTCTGGATCTGTGGCGTCCATATGACCCGCTGTGTCTTTGTAGAATAGCCCCGTGCAAAATTGTGTTTCCAGTGTATCTTTTCATAGTTGAGAAGCTTTCAAAGGTAGCCGGTATGGGTATGTATGCTAGATTGAGAAATAAACGGATCCCGAGCATGACGTCCACTTGTGAAAAAGTGAGGCTACGGGGTAGTTAACGACCCGACCTTTGCATCGTTAGCTATATTGGAACCGTCGGGGTTCGATTTTACAGGACAGATGTAAAAAGTGTTGTTCAAATGAGGTAATCCTCCCCGTTTCCAGCCACGTAGAACTCTAGGGGTCCGTTATCCGTAAAAGCGGAAGGTGGAGTATTTCGACATAAGTGTACTTTTCGATACTCGTTTGGGTATAAGGTAACGTGAAAATATCCATTCTGTCTTGGTACACTCTGAGGATAGACTGTGTAAGAAAGCCATGACGTTAGAAAATGTTCAGCCGATTTCTCTTGAGAGATGGAAGGATGCCTGTTGCGTCTTGCTCTATCTTTTTCACACTGGTCTTGATTTTAGTAACCTTACGTCTTTTATTAGGAACCATATGTCGAGCCTGGGAGCCTTTTAGATTTTTTGCGAAATCAACGCAAGTCCCGATCTTGATTCTGGTTGTGTCTTGCTCATATTTGCTGAATACGTCACGCCCCTTTAGCAGCTGCTTTTAAATGAGGTTTGCAATAGCAAAACCCCTTTTGAGAAACGGAACCGCCCATTCTAAAAGACCCTTGAACAGTCCTCCTAACCCCAGGCATACATACATGGGTGGGGCGCCTTGAAACCCTGGAAGCCCATTTCCAGCTTGGTGGACATAATAATCCCGTAGGTCTGCGGTTGAACGTAACCCCTATCCATCATTTTACATACGGAACGATGTTTAGCGGGTCTAAAGTGTAGTTTCGCAATAATTTCCGACTAAGGTATAGGCTTGTTTGTCCTTTTACTTATTACTATATCGGTATGTGCTTGGTGGAGTAGTAATACTTTGTACAACTTGTGTTTTATTTGCTCCCGCTAACTGTACCCGTTGTACTGTAAGTTGTATATACATAATGTTACCGTGTAAGAGGGATTGCGCTTCTGGTTCTGGGTTATCGGAACACCGGGGTCTACCGGCATATATGCTAATTTTCCATTGCTGACGCAAAATGTTTTTGGATACGTCATTTTATTTTTCATAGGGTTATAATATCTATTCTATTCTTTATGTTTTGTTTTCATAACAAATTTTTATTTGTTATTTTTTGTGTTTCTCAAAATACTGCCCTTAGTACAACTTTATATTTCACGTACTTCCATACGTAAATTTGAATTAGTGTGTATGCGATTGTTATTATAATACAGCTTGCTTGGAAGTGTCACAAAAATCCACACTTCTTTATATATTGTTTTTTTGTTTGTTCGTCTTCGGAACCAAATTAATTTTCGGGCCAACCCACCCATTTCACCAGGCAGACTTTTTTCGTTTCGGATTTTTCAACAAGATTTTCTCAATTTTAACGTTTGTCCTTACCGATGTGATCTTTTGTACTTCGGGTTTTTTTTCACCATCATAGTCGTGTAATTTTATACCGGGGATCTCAGTATCCCGGAGATTGTAAAATATATCGTAAAGTTTGCTGTACCCTTTCAATGTTTTTAAAACGTGAAATTCTAACGATATCCCCTACTTTAAACTTGATTTTATTTTTATTTGGTGCTACAGTCGTAGGGGTTTAAATACCTGGAGGTGTTGCTCTGCGGGTTCATTTTTTGCTGGTGTAATTGGTGGTGCAGCTTGATCAGAACAGTGTTTTTTCGTGTAACAGCGGTAAATATCTCCACATCCTGGCTTTAGGTTTGTTGAACTCACACACCATGCTTTTTGCCCGTACCCGTAGCAAAGTGAACAATGTGATGTTTTCATTAATGTTTGAAAACTTTTGTTAAAAACTCCTTCCCTTGATCAGTTGTATTTTTGGGGACTCTACCTTCCTTTAGAATGGAATCAAAAGCTTTAGTTACCTCGAGTCCGGTCTTGTTTCGTAACACGCGTACCCAGGCATATTTGGATAAAATATCTATACACGTGATCATAAATTTCGCATTGTCATTGCTCTCTGCAGGTTGCTCATATCGACTAAATCAGCTTGCCATTGTTCATCATGTTCTTCACAAAAAACCTTGTTTCTTTTAAACTTTGTAGATACTGGTTTATGTAGACTGTACGCATCCTGCTCTGCTAACCAGTTTTTATTTCAGTATCATTAGCTCTTTTACCTATTTTCTAACAATAGCTCTTTGCAAACTCTCAACACCTCGCACGTACAGCAGGTTCTGACGGTGTATAATATATATTCTTCATCAATCGTGCAGTCATTCGAGTGTCAAGACAATAATGGTCAAACACCAGTTAGATTAAGCATTTATCTTAGAACACGTGAGCTAGGTATTACATTTTCTATTCTAAACAATTTATATCACATTAGGTTTTAGATACGTGTTTAGTTTACATTCATATGTTTCAGCAATACATATAAAAACTTGATACACAACGTTATTTAGGACACATTGCTAGTTTCTAAACAATTTATATCATACGTAGGTTTACGTGTTTAGTTTACATTCAAATGTTCAGCAATACATATAAAAACTTGATACACAACGATATGTTAAGGACACATGCTATTTACGGATGTCTTCAGCATTTTGTTTTAATCGGCTTCAGGCTTTTCTCGCAGTCAGAATAGACGTGGCTGTTTGAAGTTTCCCGATTATCGCGCGGTTCAGCGGTTTCAGAGATGAGTGAAGGGTCCAGTAATCTATAATGTCAACACTTTTCGTTGAAAATGTCTTTGGTTTTCTCCTTGACCTCGTTCAACACGTTTTTTGATGTGAGGTTCGTCTTCGCCATTCACACCACGGTGGCTTCAGCGATACCTTCAATTTTTTCCAGGGAAGGGAGTGTGTTTGATTCCACACAGTTTCAGACCTCTTGCCAATGTGTGTTTGAACCACGGTTTTAAATAGTTTTTTCAGCAGTCTGTAGGTGTTTAGGTGCAGATAGTACTCTTCAGGATCGAACAAAACACGCGTGTTGGAGTTGACTCGGATGTTCGATCGGCGCGGCCGTGGCAGTTGTCCTTCAGATCTTGTTGGATAACTCTGTCCAGCAGTTCTCCCGTAACAGCACGTATAATGTTTAGCACAGTGTTGGTTATACACCCGTCGGCTTCATCGTTCGTTGTCAGATAGGTCAGATTTCTTTTCCTAGGTTTTCGCGTCTTCAAACCCGAACTGGTCACATCATCATCATACCCAGTAGCGTCAGAGTTGTAGAAAACCGGGTGATTTCACAAGCCATATTGCTGTTGATGCTCAGAATACTTTTGACTCGATATGTAATCAGAATCATTGATATATCGTGTGGGAGGAGTCTTGGGGAAGGTGGAGTTTCTATCAAGATTAGCATATTGACGATCTCAGATAAGATTTCTGTATTTTATTTGCATCATTTCTTTGTTCTTCCAGTTTTTGGAATAATTCCATTTGACGGAGTAGCGTTGTAGATGTGCCTGGTTCGTCATACATCACTTCACAATTCTCTTGATACGTTGTCACCGGTGAATACAGCAGCACAGCGCTGAAATGGTTTTGGAGAAATTGCTGTGTATTCATTGCAGAGATGTTCCATACGTCCTACGATTGGGGAAGAAGTCCATCTAACATGTAGTCAAAATTCACCATTTTTATTTTTCCAGTACTTCGTTAGTTACGCTCTGTAGCACGGCTCCAGTGTTTCGAAAGATTGAGAAAAGGTCTTTTCAGCATGAAAAAACCCGCTGTAACATCCGTTTGACATTACCCAATATTGAATTTTTCATGTTCTAACGTTTTTCTATTCTTGCCAAAAAGGGTGAGCTTTTTCGGCGTTAGGACAGACATCAGCCATGTTGTAAGCTCGCACACGTCGATCTAAGTACAGAGTATTAGGAAACCTAGAGGAGATGCTCGACTTTTTATAAACAGGTTCGTATGTATGCGTTTGTGTATATGCGTGCGGTGTGTGTGTGTTTGTGTTTGTGTGTGTGTGTGTGTGTGTGTGTGTGTGTGCGTGTGTCATATTTCTGGTCGGATGCAATACACATGGCCGTTCCAGGTATGGTAACTTTGTTGTTAGGAATATATGTGGTCCAGATTTAACATAACTATATATATATTTATGAACTACCTCAGAGTGTGCAACCTGTGTGGAGAACATATGTGTGTGTGTCGTCAGACTTGTAATTGATCCTGATTTAACAGATGGGGATGGGCCACAGGTGTGGTAATGTGTGTGTGTGTGTGTGGGGTTTGGCTGTTAGAATTGTGAACCGATTTAAAATAACTATATCTAATTTTATGACCTACATTTTACTACGTGTGAACACTGTTTAACAGATGGGGATGAGCAACAGGTGTGGTAATGTGTGTGTGTGTGTGTGTGGGGTTTGCTGTTAGGAATGCATGTGAACCGGATTTAAAATAACTATATCTATTTTATACCACATTTTATGACCTACGGTGAACACTGATTTAACAGATGGGGATGGACGCAACAGGTGTGGTAATGTGTGTGTGTGTGTGTTGGGGTTTGGCTGTTAGGAATGCATGTGAACCGGTTTTAAAATAACTATATCTAATTTTATGACCACGTGTGTCTATGTTTATCCGTAACAGATGGGGACCTACATGGATCCAACAGGTGTGGTAATGTGTGTGTGTGTGTGTGTGTGGGGTTTGGTTGTTAGGAATGCATGTGAACCGGATTTAAAATAACTATATCTAATTTTATGACCCACGACGTGACCGTTGTGTCTATGTTTATCCATAACAGATGGGGACCTACATGGATGCACCAGGTGTCGTTCAATTTTTACGACCATGACCTTTGACCTAGACCTGTCAAATTTTTATGGTTACATACCATACAAACTACTTTATATATTTCGATTCTTGAAGAAAGGTTTACCTTTTAGACTAGCACGGACTCCAAAAACAATGTTGGATTGGCTTCAGTAAAAATCCAAACTTTGAGCCCATGTGCAAAGAGAACTCAAGGTGGAGACTCACAGGCTCTTGCTGTCCAATTTCAATGAGTTTCAAAGAAACTGCCTGAGACAAAGGGAAACTGTCCAAATACTCAAAACTGTAATTGCTTCCCAAGCAAGAAAGACAAAAAAAAAAACAACAAATGGGACATTAAACAATAATAAAGCTCAGACATGCTTAGAAGTAGACATGCAATAATGTTAAGTTATGTGTGAGTACAAATGGAGGATGCATTTCTATGCTAAAATCAGAACAAGAGTGTTATATACTGTACTCAGCAAAAAAAAGAAACGTCCCTCTTTCAGGAGACTGTATTTTAAAGATAATTTAGTAAAATCCAAATAAGCTTTACAGATCTTTATTGGAAAGGGTTTAAACAACGTTTTTCATGCTTGTTCAATGAACCATAAAAAATTATTGCACAAGAACCTGTTTACAGGCGGTAGGCAATTAAGGTCACTGTTACAATAACTTGGGAGACTAAGGATACCTTTCTACTGACTCTGAAAAACACCAGAAGAAAGATGTCTAGGTTTACTGCTCACTTGCGTGAACATGCCATAGGCCTGCTGCAGGGAGGCATGAGGACTGCAGATGTGGCCAGAGCAATAAATTACAGTCAGTATGTTTACATGGACAACAATAATCCAGTATTAACCCGATTAAGACAGTACTCTGATTAAGAAACTAGCATGTAAACAGCAATTTTTAATTCCCTTAATCCGATTAAAGTCACACTCGAAGTAAACACAAATCGAATTAAGACATGTGGAGTACTTCTGTTTTATTTGCATTATCGACGTGTATTACAGACAAATAAACACCTTAATCACATGTATTAACATTGTGTGACAGTTTTCACACCATTTTGTGACAGGACTCGATCACACATGGCAGTACTCAACCGTTATACAGCACATGAAACCGTGTACTTGCCTACTATATAGATGGCGAAATTCATGTATGTTAGGTAAGTACGTGGTTTGGGACACAGCCCATGGCTTCAAGCAGGCGTCTATTTGCACATACAGCATGACAAATAATTACCAGTAACCGCACTTGAACAGCATACGTAAAAATTTAAAATTAAAACACCCAAAACTATACACGGAACCATAACATAGATGAACTCTATGTTGATATGTGAAATTCTGAAGGGAACGTCGGACGGCGTGGCGCGGTGATGTAATGATGTGTGCTGTTAATCGAACGATGTTCTATAACATGTAAAACGGGAACATGAAAGGAGTATTCTAAGAGCGACTCATGTAAACACCTTAATCACAATATTGTCTTACTCAGAATAAGGTCAATAATTAGATTACTGCTGTCCATGTAAATGTAGTCAGTGTCTGTAATATAAGGCGCCTATGACAGTGCTACAGGGAGACAGGAAGGAGAGCTAATCATCCCTGCAGTGGAAAATTACAGGTAACCATGTGCCCCCCAGACGTGATCGAGAACTGGCGAATGCCTTGGTGGAAGAGTGGGGTAACATCTCACAGCAAGAACTGACAAAACTGGTGCAGTCCATGAGGATGAGATGCACTGTAGTACTTTAAGCAGCTGGAGGCCACCAGATACTGACTGTTACTTTTGATATTGTGCCCCCCTTTGTTCTGGGACTTATTATTCTATTTCTGTTCGTCAAATGTCTGTGAAACCTGTTCAGTTTATGTGTCAGTTGTTGAATGTTTTTAGGTTAATACAAATATTTGCACATATTAAGAAAATTGCTGGAAATAAAAGCAGTTGAATGTGAGAGGACGTTTCTTTTTTGGCATGTATATGATCTACTGAAAGCTATACTGTACTACCCAGGCAAGTCTACTGAAATACTGAAACATTTTGCATTCTGTATGTTGCCATTGTCTTTACAGAAATACTTAATTTGAAAATTACTTGAAAATCATCTAGATAATTCCATATGAATGGTCAGTGAAAATATGTAAGATGCCTTTTAAAAACATGCTAATCTGTCAAAATGTCCACTTTTCCTTATATAAGGAATATTATTTTGTTTACATAATTGTAGGCTGATACATTTTTTTCTTTGGTCAAGATTAATTGTGTTTGCTACGGCATAATTACACTGCACTCACTTCATCCATTACATTCCCCTTACATCAGCTATTAAAAACAGATCTTGCAATGTAGGCCCAGTCTTCAGGTAAGTTAAACACTTGTGCTTACAGCTTAAAACTACTTAAAAACATCTATGTAAGCAATGCACAAAAAAGAGATCAGACTGTACTTAACAGCCATAAACAGCAGGCTACAAATCACTGATACATTTCCAGCTTCTATGTTTTTTAGGATATACTTTTAACTACTAAAATGTATAAATCAATACAATAAATTTGGATAATAGTGTATCATATTAAGGATGCACCAGTTCTTAAAACGCACCTGAAATGATTGATTCTGGAACTGAGATTGTGCAGCACGTAAGTTCACGTCCATCAACAGGGCCCTTGATATAGACCTTGTTATAGTGACTGGTATTCCTTGAGCTGGAAAAGGCTATGTTTAAAACAGTGTTAAGGAGGTTTAACCAGGCTGATAATTAGCCTGAATAAACTGCTGCCAGCTTCCATGCATTTCTCTAAAGTAGCTGATTGAGATAGGAGTGACATGCAATTTACAGCACTGATTGCACTCTTTGGCACAGAACAGATTAAGATGGAGTTCATTATGTCACATTTCTTTTAAATTTTTTTTAGCTTTACAGGATAACAAAAATAACTGCAGGGGTGGGTGCAATTTGTCAGAATTCCTTTGTTAATGGGAGGGTTGGGATAAAAAAAAGAGTTCTGTGCATAGGTGTATAGGTGTGTATATGTGATCCTTGATTTAGTAAAATTGCATTTTACCTCATTTACCTTTTGCTTACAAAATCCACATTTGCCCACCCATCAAGCCCACCCATGACCACCAAAGAGTAATGGAGGCGGATATATAACACCAACAAAACAACAACAATAATAGTAATAATAATAATAATAATAATAATAATAATAATAATAATAATAATAATAATAATAATAATAATAATAATAATGATAATAATAATTTTATACATACAATTGCAATCAAAATTATTCAACCCCCATTGCAAATCAGTTTTATTTTCAAAATGTCCAGACTTTCAGCTGTTTTCAATGAACAAATCAAACAAAAGCAATTGAAATAGTTCAACACAACAAATGCTTCAAGTGGCTTCCCCAAATTCAACAGAAAATGCAACTTATAATGATTTCTCCAGTTATAAAAAATATTCAACTGCCTGGACAGAATCCCTCACAACAGCACAAAGATGCAACACAGGTGTTTTGCATATTTGCACTGGAAGGAATTAGTATTAGAATCTTGAATGTGACATTCCTGGACCAAACCTGCAGCTGTGCATCACATCCTTATCTTTCATCTGTCACACCTTCTAGTTCTGCTTTTCCTTTCATCTAGTTTCCTTTCATGACTTTAGTAAAGTTTTCCCTTTGGATGTTCTGTCTCACTAGGTTATTAGCCTTTAAACAAACATCAACCGAGGGACTGAAGATAATAAGTGAATTTTTGTACATTCTGCAACAAACAACAAACAAAATCCTGAGAAAAATAATACACTGTGTATAATGATCTGGGGATTTACTGTACACATAGTAGTAGATGCCATGTTTAATGTGATGAATATACAAACTGCATTTTTTAATTTTTATGTAGCATTTTGTCTGGATTATGTAAATCCAGTTTCTGTTCTGTTGATCTATTAGAGAGGGTGGAACTGAAGTTTTACACGTGACTTTCTTTGGCATATCGATGTCACATCCACCAGGCTGTGTGTTTTGCACTGTATGCTTGAATGAAATATTCAGAACTGTCATTCTTTTCCCTACATCTAAAACAGACAACAGTAAGCCTTTTGAGAAAAGCTGTGTGCGTATATGTGTGATATTGCTGTCCTTGTTTGCTTACATTAGACCATACATCAGGGTACTATATGCTCATTACTAATTCAATTTCTTTTATACTTTTCTTTTAAGAAATAAAATTGCATTATGCATAACGATCTCCCATCTGAATCATTTGCATTTATATCATCTATAAAATCTATAAGTGAGATATTAGGATGAACTTCTTGTTCAGTAAGCAGAGCCACATAAGAAAAGTCATATGTATTCTACATAATTGATTTTTAAATAAACAAACAAAAAGCGTATTTGTGGGCTTCATATCTGAGTACTCAATTCCGAGCCTTCTGAGAGTAAAAGCACCTGCTACCAAGACTTTTTCAGTCCTTATACACATGCCTAATTGAATACCACAACACTGCTGATCTCTGTATCAAATTGTTTCCAGATATGGCTTTTCTTTTTCATATGTTCTAACTGACATCATGTGGGTATAAGACATAATAAATTCCCAAACAGAAATTTCAGTATACTTGCGCACACCCTTATTTCTCATTGTAGCAGGCGGGTGAGTAGTTTGATGTGGGTCTGCATTATAAGGGAAGGGTTTGAGGATGATACAGAGGCCTAATGAATGGCATGCCTAAACGTTCCTTCCCGGAATGTATTTACAGTCTGTCTTTGTGTGACAGTGAGCGTGCATGAGCATATGAGACTGTGAGTAAACCTGTGGAGTGTAGAGGGAGCTAGAAACCTGCTAGTTTGTTTTCCTTTTTGGTTGGTTGTTTCATGATTTCTCCTTTGTGCTAGCCCAGAGGGATGTTGCAGAAAATAAAAGCTCAAGTTTAAACAGTTGCATGTTATAAAAGAACTACTTATTAATTGAATAAAAGCTTTTCCTATAAACATGATTTAATCTATTTTATGGTGACTTTAATTGCAACATGGATGTAGTCAAAAGCTCCAATGACATTGTGAGACCCACAGATTTCTTGGAAGTCCGATAACACATTGTAATTTAGTGTAGGGTAACTGGATAATCCAACACCAATTCCTACTATATTCTTCTCTATGAAATGTAACTGTAGCCAATTATATGGTTGAAAGGACTTGGGCATGCATAGGCATTGCATTTGTCCTCCTCATTTCCCTCTCCAATTGAGGTACCAGCTGATGACATTTTTGTCAGTATTGGTTGTGTGATTTGTATCTTCTGAAAAAACACCAAAACAGCCTGGTCCCTGAAATACACAAGCCCATGTACATAGCACTCCTGATAGAATGCATTCTAAAGGTGCTTTTTGGAAAGGCAATGAATCACAATCCCACAACATTGCCAGTGAGTTTACTGTTCCTGGGACAAACATTTCTTTTACAAAGGAACTCTCAGAAAACACCAGATACTTCCTGAGGAGAAAAGTCTATAGATATATGCAGAAAGAATAGAGACACAGGGTTGTTCAGAATGAAATGGGAATCTTATTCCACTACTGAAGTGTCATGATGCTGAAACAATGAGGTCTACAAGGTGCTGCAAACAGGTATAGACAACAGAGAGGAACACGCCATGCAAACTGAGGGTACAGGTGTGCAGTTCATAATTTGGGTTCATAAGTAACATGGTACATTGCAATCTCCAAGACATCTGTTTTTATTTTTATTTTATTATTGGTGAATCCAATGGAGTGACCTTTGTGGACGGTAATATGAAAGATTTTAGACAACATTCTGAATGCTCTGCACAGAAGATGTACCTTATGTAGGAATACAAGCAAGAAGAGAGTTGTAGTCCATTATTAAAATGTCTATTGATTTTACAATAAAACAAAAATGAAAATTTGTTTTCTCCTGATATTATGAATTTGCTTGATGCAGTAGGACTGAAGAATTACATTCACAGCATTTGGCAGACACCCTTATCCAGAGTGACTTACAATTCTTTCTTTTAATACAAATGAGCAGATGAGGGTTAAGAGCTTTGCTCACATGCCCAGCAGTGGCAGCTTCGTTGTGCTGGGATTTGACCTCATGACCTTCCAGTCAGAAGTCTAACAGCTTAACCACTGAGCTACTACATATAATAGAAAGTTGAAAACACTTAGGTATACTCCAGTAGCACCTATTAAACCTGAAATATGGCTCTAATTCTCTCTAATGGTAAAACTCTTAATAATAATAAAAAAAAATGCCTGTACTACTGGTTACTGTTGGAAGTTTATCTTTTACTCAGTACTTCTGTCTTCTAGTATGACATAGCGACTATTAAATATTTTGACCTAGCTTCTACTCATAGCTATACCTTTGCTGGGGACGTTTAATATGAATAACCATGGGTTCATTGGTTTATTACCAATTTTATTTAATTTATATATTGTGTTTAACAAAGACACAGAAAGCTGGATATGGAGTTATATTTTGATCCATAAGAATCAAGCCATAGGCAACAGTTGCAAGGGAAAAAAAGACACTGAGATGAATTAGATTCAAAAGGGACTATTTCTAGGTGACTATGCATAAAAACACACAAACGCACATATTGTAACGTCACGTAGACTGGAGGGGGATGCAGGTGCAGATCAAAGTCTTTATTAAACTTAAAACAGAAAACCAAAATAAATGCGGTCTTCACAGGCAAACACGAAACGTGGCATAACAATATCCTTCATGGCATGGAAACAAACGATACAAATGGTACAAAAGCTACAACTAATAATACTGAGCGACATGCTCAGTAACCACGGCGTTTAAATACAAAACATAATTAAACTCAAACACAAACACCTGTGACAAATCAAAGTTACTAAAGTTAATGCTCAACCCGGTAGTGACCGAACCAAAACAAAGTCATGTGACTTGTCCGGAGCCGAGCCACATTGCCATCTGCTGGCCGTATCGTAACACACACACACAGTCATATATATATATACATATATACAGTGGTGTGAAAAAGTGTTTGCCCCCTTCCTCATTTCCTGTTCCTTTGCATGTTTGTCACACTTAAGTGTTTCGGAACATCAAACCAATTTAAACAATAGTCAAGGACAACACAAGTAAACACAAAATGCAATTTGTAAATGAAGGTGTTTATTATTAAAGGTGAAAAAAAATCCAAACCATCATGGCCCTGTGTGAAAAAGTGATTGCCCCCTAAACCTAATAACTGGTTGGCCCACCCTTAGCAGCAACAACTGCAACCAAGCGTTTGCGATAACGTGCAATGAGGCTTTTACAGCGTCCTGGAGGAATTTTGGCCCACTCATCTTTGCAGAATTGTCCTAATTCAGTTACATTAGAGGGTTTTCGAGCATGAACGGCCTTTTTAAGGTCATACCACAACATCTCAATAGGATTCAGGTCAGGACTTTGGCTAGGCCACTCCAAAGTCTTCATTTTGTTTTTCTTCAGGCCGTCCGGTGGTGGACTTGCTGGTGTGTTTAGGATCATTGTCCTGCTGCAGAACCCAAGTTCGTTTCAGCTTGAGTACACGAACAGATGGTCGGACATTCTCCTTCAGGATCTCTTGGTAGACAGCAGAATTCATAGTTCCTTTTATCACGGCAAGTCTTCCAGGTCCTGAAGCAGCAAAACAGCCCCAGACCATCACACTACCACCACCATATTTTACTGTTGGTATAATGTTCTTTTTATGAAATGCAGTGTTCCTTCTACGCCAGATATACTTGGACACACACCTTCCAAAGAGTTCCACTTTTGTCTCATCGGTCCAGAGAATGTTGTCCCAAAAGTCTTGGGGATCATCAAGATGTGTTGGGGAGAAATTGAGACAAGCTTTGATGTTCTTTTTGCTCAGCAGTGGTTTTCTCCTTGGAACTCTGCCATGCAGGCCATTTTTGCCCAGTCTTTTCCTGATGGTGGAGGCATGAACGCTAACCTTAACTGAGGCAAGTGAGGCCTGCAGTTCTTTGGACGTTGTTGGGGGGGTCTTTCTGTGACCTCTTGGATGAGTCGTCGCGCGCTCTTGGGGTAATTTTGGGCGGCCGGCCACTCCTGTTAAGGTTCACCACTGTTCCATGTCTTCGCCATTTGTGGATAATGGCTCTCACTGTGGTTCGCTGGATTCCCAAAGCTTTGGAAATGGCTTTATTAACCCCCTTCCAGACTGATAGATCTCAATTACTTTCTTTCTCAATTGTTCCTGAATTTCTTTGGGTCTCGGCATGATGTGTAGCTTTTAAGGATCTTCTGGTGGACCTTACTGTGTCAAGCAGCTCCTATTTAAGTGATGCCTTGATTGTGAACAGGTGTGGCAATAATCAGGCCTGGGTGTGGCTAGAGAAATTGAACTCAGGTGTGGACAACCACAGTTATAGTATGTTTTAACAAGGGGGCAATCACTTTTTCACACAGGGCCATGATGGTTTGGATTTTTTTTCACCTTTAATAATAAACACCTTCATTTACAAATTGCATTTTGTGTTTACTTGTGTTGTCCTTGACTATTGTTTAAATTGGTTTGATGTTCCGAAACACTTAAGTGTGACAAACATGCAAAGGAACAGGAAATGAGGAGTAAGAATTTTTACACTACTGAATATATATATATATATATATATATATATATATATATATATATATATATATATATATATATATATATATATATACAGTGGTGTGAAAAGGTGTTAATAACTTAATAATATATATATATATATATATATATATATATATATATATATATATATATATATATATATATTATTAAGTAAATATTAATAAAGTATGACCTATGTCACACGTGCGTCTGCCTGAGGTATCATAGATAGGCGACGTGGCAGAGAGAAAGCAGACATTTGGACACATTTCAGCTTTTAGGAATCTAAGAATAACAAACTTGATAAAAAATTATGCAGTGCGCAAGAAATGTTGAGCCAAGATTAAATACCTTGGCAACACTACAAATATCCAATTTTTCACCTGGATGTAAAGTTAGCAGCAACCCCGCAAAACACAGATAATCAGCCAACAATACAAGAAACCATTCTATATACTTTATCTCAGATGTCTGAAAGGGCATAGAAGATCACACAGTCCATTGCCACATTTATTGCTAAGGATCTCCGCCCTTACTCGTTTGTGGAAAATCCTAGCTTTCGTGTCCTCCTCCATACCCTGAATCCAAGATACAGAATCCAGTCTCTAAGTTTTTTTCTCAGACACCACTATACCTGCTCTATACAATGACACAAAATCCAGAGTGATGGGTAACGCCAACCAAGTGGCCATCACCTGCGATTCCTGGACATCCATCAGCACAGATTCATATGTAACGGTAGCTGTATGAGAACCAATTGTGTTAATACAACTCAGTTTATTCACGTATAACCAATGTACACATTTCAATTACATAAATTCAATTAACATTTGTTCAGGATCTGTGGGGATGGGATTTGTATTAACTTGACTAACTTATGAAAAATACCACATCACATTATACCTGATTTGAATATTTCTGATCTGTAAATCAGTTTTACTTGCTCATCCTCTCTGAAACAACACTAGTGTGGGTGGCTGTGGCTCAGTTGGTAGAGTGGGTTGTCCGTTAATCGTAGAGTTGGCGATTCGATTCCCAGCCCACATGACTCTACTTGCCAAAGTGTCCTTGGGCAAGACACTGAACCCTAAGTTGCTCCCGATGACAAGTTAGCACCTTGCATGACAGCTCTGCTACCATTGTTGGGTGAATGAGACAGTTTAAAGGGCTTTGGATAAAAGCGCTATATAAGTGTGCTATTTACTGCTTTGCAATGAATTCTAAATAGTTCAAAATCTGAGCTCCTTCTCAGAATTTCTTTGGGTAAATAAAGAGCATATACTCACTACCCACTTTATAATGAGCTTTATCTTGCTGGAAAAAGGCTAGGCAAAGTTTTCCTGTTTTAACTGTCCAGTTTAGTTAAACCTTTACCCAGTAAAGTCTCAGATTCCTGATCTTGGTTGATTGGCATGGAACCTGATGCAGTTTTCTGCTGTTGTGGCCCATCCACATCAATGTTTATGATTTTGTGCATACTGAAATACTTTTCTGCTCGTCATGGTTGTAAAGAGTGATTATTTGAGTCACCGTAGTAGAATTCCTGTCAGCTCAAACCAGTCATGGCCCAAGTGTAGCAGCTGGCACTATATACATCTCTAATCTGCACACCACAATAATGGTGCTTTCTGTATTAAATATTCATATGCTGTCATATTTTGTCATGTGGACATAGATCATATAGAGTACATTTACAGTCTGGCCATTCTCCTCTGACTGCTACTTTTTTTGTGATAATGGTTTGATATCCTTGAAAGCAGAGTATTTTTGAAAGATCAAAAGCTTATACAATAAAGACAATTTTCACAGCCTTCTTTGCTAATGGTGTGAAATAGGGTGCCAATATTAGTGGAGGGTACTGTATATTTAGGTTCTGAAAAAGTTAATATTAAAAATGGGTTCTGTTAAAAGTTTGAAATATCCAGCATTGTTGTTTGATGTATCAAGCATTTAGGTTCCTGTGCTGCAAGATACTGTGGGGATCTACCAAATGTATGAATTCTTGTTTGAAACCTTTATCCTTTAATCCCAAGTCTAGCTTACTGAACACCAGCACAATGTGAAAAAATTACCATAATTTAACTGATTCCACAGCAGTGGCTCTATGGATCAGCTAACATGAGATGTGCTTATATTAATTTAATATTTACATTGTATAGCTCATCTACTGGAATATACTGTGATAAGGAATATCATGCATGTCTTGATCAGCACTTACATTCTTTCTTTCTTTGTTTCTTTTAGATTCAGATGCATTGTTTATCCCTTCAAGCAAAAACTGACAATATCGACTGCCACACTCATCATTGTGATCATCTGGGTCTTGGCCATATCAATCATGTGCCCGTCTGGTGTCATGCTTCAAGTGACCAAAGAGCAAACAATTCGTGTCTTTCTTGGGGATGGCAACAGGTCCAGTCCTTTCTACTGGTGTCGAGAAAACTGGCCAAATCAAGAGATGAGAAAGATATATACCACTGTTTTATTTGCCAACATATACCTGGCTCCTCTGTCCCTAATAGTGATCATGTATGTGAGGATTGGGATCACTCTGTTCAAAACTGCTGTGCCAACAGGTGGAAAACCTGGGCATGACAACCGCCACACTGTATCCAAGAAGAAACAGAGAGTCATCAAAATGCTTCTTGTTGTGGCCTTCCTCTTCATCTTGTCCTGGTTGCCATTGTGGACACTGATGATGCTTACTGATTATGCCAGGCTTACTGAGAACCAGTATAGGCTTATTAACATCTACATATATCCATTTGCTCACTGGCTAGCCTTCTTCAACAGCAGTGTCAACCCTATAATTTATGGTTTCTTCAATGAGAATTTCCGGCGTGGATTTCAAGCAATGTTTAAGTTCAACCTGTGCTCAGTGGGCGGTCATCGACGTAAGACCTACTCGCATAGAATGCAGAGTAACTCTGTGTTACCAGCTAACCCTCAGCCCTGTACTGAGCCTATCTCATTGAACAGTGTGGACAACCCCAGGGTCAACCATGTGAATGAGCAAGACTTAGTCATGGAGGACCTGGAAAAAGTATCTGAAAGCAGTATGGGGGGAGGTTCTCTGTAAAGGGAGTGAAGTAATGGAATAAAGACAGCCCAGTGGGGAGGTGATTGCATTCAGTTTTCATTATATACACAGTGTAATATAATGTAAAGTATCTAGCGTTTTGGTCTGCATATTGCCATTTTACCAGAACCAGTATTCCTGTTTAAGGGTAAAGTCTGTTTGTACCCTTGTAGTGAGCTACCCAAAACCAAAAATCCAAAACACTACAGTTTTAATTTCGTGTCTGTATAATACAATTCCAGAGAGACATGACAAAGAAATAGAATCTTTCTGAGCTTTGCCACTAAACCCAAATATCTTAGACAGTACAGCAAAACCACAGCAAGAAACAGATGCTAAAGTCAGTGAAAAAAATTAACAGAATAAATGTTTTGAGAAGTAAGATGTTAGCCATCCATGCCAGTTCGGTTTTTTTTATGTATGGTACAGTGCAGGACACATCTTGCATGAAAAAATCTGAGAATTAATGGATTAATACTGACTTGTCATTTTGAAATTTCCCTTTAAATATCTATCCTACTATAATAATATTCATACTGTCTGCTTTCTGTAAGCAAACAGAGCGTGACCCTGAGAAATAAAATGTAGGACTAACATATGCAGGATATGAAATACATCTGCTGACCTTTCCCTCAGCTTGTTTGACATTTCATACATACACTCACACAGTCACAAAAGAGAGAGTGAGAGTAAATGTGTATAGTAATTCATATAAACACCAGTTTTCCAAGCACAACATTAAATGTTATAGGAAAATCTTTGAATGATAGTAAAGAAAGCAGAATATTATGTATGAGAACACTTTTTGACACACACACACACACACACACACACACACACACACACACACACACAATACCCACATATTGAAGGCTGCTGCATTTTGCTGGCTGGTTCTGCATGATGCTCAGTAAAACTTACCAGCTAATTTCCTTATAAATCTGCACAAATTAGTAGAACCCGAGACTACTAATTTTTTTAAGCAAAGGGTCATCATATATGTAATGACTCACAAAAACTGATATTTATTGTTTAATTACTTACAATGCTGTTGATTTGTTATCCAGCCTTTTGATCAGCCCCTGCACCGTTATTTAAATTGACTGCAGAACTTCCACTTACAGTAAATAAAATAGGTAACTTCAGCAAAAAATAGTAAATAACAGCAGGTTTATGTTAAACATTACAAACTTAATTTATTGTAATAATATGGACATTATTTCAGTATGTAAATGCCCTAATAATGAAAGGCCATAAGAGAGTGCTGATTATATAATATTATTTTTCTTAATGCTATTGTGGATCAGTGGATATATATTAGTAATCTCAGAATACAGATACATATTTTGGGATTTTTATTAAATAATTTTTTTTTTCTTCAAGCATTCAACCATCAAGCTTTTGGAACTACTATGTTGATTCTATAGCAAGTTGATCTGTGTGTTTTGCTGTGAGCTTGCATCTCAACTAGTTATTCAAGAACCATGATATGAATTCACCATTTTGCATTTGATGTTTATCCGCAAGGAAGAATGGAAGGATATGTTTGATTTATGGAGCTTCTTTCTCGTTGCTTTCAAGAAGAAGCAGACAACGAGACATCAACAAAAACAAAAATGTACTGCATTACAACATTATCGCTTACAACACAAACTATCATTCACAAACACAATTAACAGAATGAAACCAAAAACTCCAACACCAAAACAATAGAAGGAAAGACCGTACAAATGCTGACTGAACAGGCGCATTCGAAAAGATGAAATAAGAGAACAAACACAAAGATTGAGATAGGGTTTCAAAGTTTGGATACTAAGACACAACAAGACCTCAAATAATAGATCATCTAAACTTGGAGACCGCTAGGTACAAGTGTAAGTAACGTAAGTAGATCTTGCTGTATGGGTGAGAATTTTGACAAGTGAATTTTGTATATACAGTATTATAATTTTAAATAAAATAATTTTGGTGAGTGTTCTAATTTGAAAAGAAAAAGCTTGATAGCTTGGAAAGGAGTTCAATGTTATGCCAAGGTTACACACAGGGAAGGGATAGATAATCACCCAATCATTTATAATGACAAAGTCTAGACATGTTGAAATTAGAGAGTTGGTCTGATTTTTGTTTGCTGCTGACAAATGATGTCTGTTAGTGAGATGCAGCTGTGAGAGAGAAAGAATTGATTATATAACCTGTGAAGCCTATTGGCGAGTCTATCCCTGTATAAGAAATAAAAAAAATTATTTACTTATGTGTATGCAAGTATATAAGGATGAGAGGATGTGGCAAAACAAAACCCATGAGAATAAAAATAAACCCATATATTCTGGGATACAAATACTTTTTCTGCCATCTATCGTCACGGTGAACTCCATAACTGCAGTGCAGAGAGACTAAGGTTTGTAAACATCATTAGAAAGCATGCAAGATGAGTGATGGTGTTCCTTGTAAAGTGAGGCTGGCATTTTATTAAACACAATGCTATAGTAAGGGGGGACATAATTAACAACAATAATATTAACAATAATAATAATGATAATAATAATAATAATTATAATAATAATAATAATAACTAGTTAGACTCTATGTCTTCTCCTCAACAACCTCAGGACATACATAGTGTATGTTTTTCGTGGGGGAGCCTGGATCCTGTCCCAGGGATCTTGGGGCACAAGGCGGGGTACACCATGGACGGGTACCAACTCATCATAGGGCAATATATAAATATATAGTAAATATAATAAATGTTCTAAATAAAATTGGTCAGTGTATTTGTGGATTGTTAATAAAACATTATGAGCAGTTTGTTTATTCTCTACCAGCATTCTTAATTGTCTGTAAAATCATGAATAACTGCAAACACTTACAAAACAACTGTTAATGTTGTGTTTCTGTAAGTTGGGGGGCATTGTTTTACCTGTCATACAGAACAGTGGATAATTTCTTTATATTTTGTTTTTTTTTCTATCAATTTAAGTTGCTTAAATATTATAAATGCATTGTGCTAAAATGTTAAAAATGGCTTATGAATGTTCATGTAAATACGTTATCGTAATGTAACTTTGTGGTCCATCATGTAACCAGTTTGGCTGAGGTTGAACCAAGTTAATACATGGTATATATGATCCCTGAACAGACATGAAGAATTGAAGAGATTTTTCTTTCCCATTGTACTTTGTGCTATGGGCACATGCGTTATTGTGGGTATAATACACTAAGCCAAAAGCATGTGTCCACCTAACCATCCCATTAGTTAAATAATTTCATAAAGTTCAACAATGTGTTTCATTCTGGTAAGTTGACTGGACAAGACTTGACATGACATCACTTTGGGCTGTATTCAGAGTTTAGTTAAGATATACCTCAGACATAAACACTATTCAGAAGTTATGTGAGTTATGTATGGGGTGGAGTTTGTTTAATACAGAGACATGAGTCAGTTGCATGAGATTCTGAACTTGATATTAAGCGTAGCATTGATATAAGCACAATCTGAACTGAACTGAAATATATATTTTGCCATTTTAAATTAACTAAAATAACTATGTATTGCCATTCACTCCAGTATCAAATACATAAATATGACAGTACTACAGCGCCCTCCAATATTACATTCGCACCCTTGGTTAATGTGAGCAAAGAAGGCTGAGAAAAATTGTTTTTATTGCTTAACCTTTTGATCTTTTGTTAAAAAAAACTACTCTCAGGGATATCAAACAATTGCAAACAAAACACATGTTTATCAAAATATATATATTTGTTAAATATAGGTGTGCAACAATTATTGGCACTGTTTTAGTCAATACTTTGTGCTACCTCCCTTTGCCAAGATAACAGCTCGGAGTCTTCTCCTATAATACCTGATGAGGTTGGAGAATACATATCAAGTGATCTGAGACCATTCCTCCATACAGAATCTTTCCAGATCCTTAAAATTTCGAGGTTTAAGTCAGGGGACTGGGATGGCCAAGGCAGGACCTTGATTTTGTGGCCAGTAAACCATTTTTGTGTTGATATATGTTGATGTATTTTGATGTATGTTCATATTTATACCCCGGTGAAACAGGAAGTCATGGTTGAACAATTTCCTGTTCCTAGTCACCCAGGTATGCTAAAATAAATTAAAATACGAATGGGAATATACTTGAATATATATGAATTCTTAGTGGAGCCAATAATTGTTGCATACATATATTTAACAAAGATATTTTTTTGGATACATCTGTGTTGTGTTTGCAATTGTTTGATATCCATGAGAGCAGAGTATTTTTGTGAATTTTTTTTAAATACAAAAGATCAAAAGGTTAAACAATAAAGAAAAATTTTCACAGCCATCTTTGCTCATATTTACCAAGGGTGCCAATATTAGTGGAGGGCACTGTATTTAATTAATTACATCACAAAATTTTACAAATGGAGGACAATGGAGGAGAGCCTGAGAACCTGCTTATTTTGATAAGTTTTTTAATCTTTTTTCATCATGTTTGATTTTTTTAACAACATTTAAAGTGAGCCAAAACATGGCAGATGGTTGTCTGGTCAGCTTATCCTTCAAACCATGTTTTCTTTACAGTTTTTCTTTGCATTTAACAGAAACTTTGGAATGAAGTTTTAATTTAGATTTTTAGTTCAATTTGACTAATTACAGTCAATTCGAAGCATGATAAAATAGTTTACATCCTGCACAAATCATATGATTTCATGACCTCTGTCTCATAGTATCATTAAGTTGTGTGCATGAGTAACAGTCGAATTATATAATTTAAATGAAAATGCTACATAATAGGATATGCTGGCTCAAGTGCTATTATATAATCTGCATAATGGGTGGAAGCCAATGATTAGTGTGATAATTACACCTAGGTCCATTCATGTACCAATATAATGGCAATATAATAGAGGCCTATTCTATGTCATAGTCTTTTTTTCCAATGCTTATCATTTTCTTATTCGCATATCACTCACATCATATTAGAAAAATTTATTTTGAAATTAACTCTTGCTTTTATTACATTTGACAGCAAAAAATGTTCTATTTATAAACTTAATTTTGAATTTGTCTTTTGCCTAGTTTGACAGCAAAGAAAAAAAGTTATTTTCTCTTTTCAGTCCTCAATTTTATTAGATTTTTTCAGGCTTAAAGGCAAGTGCCTGTGTGTAAAGGCAGTAGTCTAGATGCTACTGAAAAACTCATTCGCAGAGTCTTCTATCCAAGACAAATCTGGCAACCTCAGAGGCATGATAAGTTTAAAACTGAACTTGCAAATTCTGAATACAGCCCTTACTGACTGATTGTGAATTCTTACTTTTATGTATCAAGGAGCTACCTGTCAACTGTATATTGGATTTGCTATGTGCACTGGTCTCCACTACCTCAACTGCTCATAGCACAGTGTAAAGAAAATGAAACTACTTAATGGAGCTAAGATGTGACCTAATAAGCAAATCAGCATGGTCTGATAAGTGAGGGGACATTTCTGCAAAAGATATAGCTTGATGAGCTGTCAATCCTTTCTCATAGCTTTTTGCTTTAATATTACTTTTAACATGAAAAAGTTTGATTATTAAAATTACTGTCACCGCGACATGCCAATCACAGAAAATGATCTGGCTTTGTGAGATATGGATATAAAAGAGTCTGAAGAAAAAAGCTTCATGGGTTTTTTTATTTATTTTTCTATCACACTCCTGCAATGTTCATATGAATGCAGAGTAATTTGAGGCCCTGATTTATTTTGGGGGCTTTCTGGTCATTATTCTGCCTGAGAAATGATTGTATTGTTGAAATCAAGTATAAAAAATGTTCTTTGTGAACCACCATCATAAGGATTATCAGAAGTTGTTGACTGTATTTCCAAGTTCATTTATACTGTGTTTGTTACAAGTGTCCAGAAATACTTGGAAAATGATATGAAGCAAATAAAACCAAAATGAGATTCATAGACAGCACCCAGTCTTTTAGACTCTCAATATATTAACACAACAGGAATCAAATACTAATGTTTTCCTTCTCTTTCAGCAAGAATGTGTACAATTGGAAAATGTAAGTCTCTGTTAAACACATGTGCATACACATAGTCATTTTGAATCTGGGCCTTTCAAAGGATAGGATTTATTAGCAGTGAGCATTATATTTCTCATGTCAACCAGGACAGCCAGGAACCTTGGGGTGATTCTTGATGACGGCTTTACCTTTACAGGCCACATCTCAGCAACTGCAAGGTCCTGTAGGTTCATCCTGTACAACATCAAGAAAATCCGACCATACCTCACCAAACAGTCTACACAGATACTAGTTCATGCTCTTGTTATCTCTAAAATGGACTACTGCAACTCACTGCTTTCAGGCCTCCCAGCCAGCTCCATCAAACCCCTTCAGATGATTCAGAATGCTGCAGCACGCCTCGTCTTCAACCAGCCCAAGACAACTCATGTCACACCCCTCTTCATCTCCCTCCACTGGCTTCCTGTAGCTGCCCACATCAAGTTCAAGGCCTTGATGCTCACCTGCAAGACCTTGTCAGGAACAGCACCCTCCTACCTCAACTCTCTCCTGAAGGCCTATGTTCCCTCTCGCAATCTGCAATTGACTAGCGACCGACGTTTAGTAGTTCCCACTCAGCCTGGCGTAACGTCCCTTTCCAGAACCTTCACGCTTACCGTTCCCCAGTGGTGGAATGCTCTTCCGATCTCAATCTGGACTGCAGAATCTCTCACTATCTTCAAAAAACAGTTAAAGAACCACCTCTTCCGTGAACACCTAACCAACTCATAGAGGAAAATAAAAACCCTTACACCTCTACTCTGTGCACTTTGCTTCCTCTGGTATTCAATTAATGGATCTTGTGTAGTAGCACTACTTGTATTGTTCTCAGTTTGATATATCGCTTTGCTTATTTGTAAGTCGCTTTGGATAAAAGCGTCTGCCAAGTGAATAAATGTAAATGTAAATGTAATGTCTCACTAAAATGGTGGGTACTTGCATCTTCTTTTTTGTTGACAAGACAATTTTGTATTTGCACGCCATCAATTCGTACTTTTATGTACACGTGAACAAAAGTGCGAATCTCATTGATTGGATCTTTTTTTACGCGGCACATAAAAAAAAACAACAACGAGTCCCTCAACATAAACAAATTGACACTTTGAGGCCACATGTGTGAACACTCCCATTGACAGTCATTGATTTTGACATGGGGCCTTAAACGGACAGTTTAACGCACTGAAAAAACAAAATAACGTGGGTGATGCAGAGCATGTGGAAAATAAGAAGAGTCAAGTGTGGTTCATTCAATAATAAATGACAGAATAATAATTGCTAGGCACATAGTTTACCCACCTTTAGCCAGCACTCCAGCAAGTCAATTTCAAGCCTGGCCTTTTTTTAATGTTCAGCTTTTTTTTTACTAATCTGATAGGGGCACTACAATTAAGACTGTACACACCATATGCAGTAAAATAAAATAAAAAAGCATGCACAAGTGAAACAGTGACACAATTTATTTCAAAATTCCTTTTTCAAACGGTGGCAGTGTGTATGGTCATCTTGAGTGTTTAAGGATATATCACTGGAAACTTAAAAAAAAGAAGAAAGAAGTAATTAATACTAATATCTTAATACGTACATTTTATCAAGCCACTTGTATCATGGGAAGTAGCTGACGCTGATAAACTGACCCCTGGAATCCCATTGATCATGGGTTGCCCTTGATTAAGGGACAGCACCAGCTCCTCATCTTCACTAATGTATGCGGTTTGCTTTTTCCACACCCTGGGTTTCCATAGGTTTCCAAATCTGCCAGTTAGATGAGGCTGATGTATATAACTGTATCCAGGAGGAGTAACTTCATTTACAGCTATATCACAGTGGCGATGACACATCTACTCTCAAGCTACCTACTTTTTCAGAAGATACATTTGTAGATACATTTTCTGTAACCCACGCTGGTTAAAAATTAAGAGCTTCTGAGAATATGACATTCTTTGACACAGAATGAGGAATTGATTCATTTTACTTTATTTTCGATTTCATGTCTCTCTGGAAAGAAACTAAGTAGACCGACACTCTCATCAGTGTGTATGCTTTTCGATCAAAGCCCCCAGGCAATTAGATTTCTCTCATCTAATTTGATTCCAGCTTGATGATGCATTGTTCAGGAACTCAGTGGTAGCCGGCAAAAGCAAAGTAATCTTTTAAAGTAGTCTAGTGACTCACACTAGAGTACAAAGCCTGTAGGTGATTAACAATAATTACAATGTGTTCATTAATGATGCCAATAATTGTAATATTCCATACTCATGACGAACCATTCAATCAGTCTGGGCAAGAGCTACACAAATATGGAATAGGGAGTGGCTTTGTCATAAACCAACTTCTCACCTTGGCTTCTCATATTTAATGCAATACTAATTCAGAAAGGATTTTTAATTTACTAGTTTAGTACTTTCTTTGATACTGAAATACAGTAATACCAAAGCATTAAAAATACCAAAGCATGTTATATAACAAATAAAAAAAAAAACCCACACATTTTAGTTGCAATTATAATGCAGCAGGGGTGTAACACAGTGCCACTATGTGTGTGTGTGTGTGTGTGTGTGTGTTTAGTGTTCTCATTATTTGTATCTGTAGTCTATATATACTTTTCCTTTCCCCTTAAAATCACACAGCCCAGGCTGGAGGGGGGGAGACAGAGGTAGAAAACCTGTCAGCATGGTCTGTGAATTCTGGCTATAGCAGTTCTACATGACTTGAGTTCATAATTGGTATTAACTACAGATGCACATAGGTTTTTAAGTCAAGTTCACACAGTTATTATTTGTGTTTTGTTCATGTTTTATTTTTGGCTATCTGCCCACAGTATGTTCTAACAAATATAGTTGGTACTATTTCCAAAAGTATAAATGAACAAGTATCCTAATTTAAACCATAGTGGCCTGCACTGACCTGGCAGTTAAGGACCACCACTTTACTGGTCTTCTATTGTCTTGCAATCATACTCACACATTTTTACGTTGCCTGAAAGTAAAAAAAAATTGTTTCTTTCCACTAGATCCCTGTCCCAATTGGTTCTAATATAAAATGCTCTTTCTGGCAAGCTTGCTTAAAAAGTAGGGAGCCTCCCATTTGTCTGTTCAATCCAAATATTGTATTCTTATTTCCTATTTCAAATGCCAAATTGTTTTGTATCACAAACTCAAATTGTAATGCACATTGTAGTCTATGCTGAAAGCATGCATGCTGATGATCACTAATCTAAATGCTTCACTAATGATGAACCATATATGATGATCTATGATGATCACTAATGCTATATGATCATTCTTTTAGTAAAGTTGTTTGTAAATATTTTACATAATCCTCACTGAAAAACAAAACAAAAAAACAATTCCACTGCATTTACAAAAGTTTCAGAAACGCTAATGTTCTAATGTGCATGTGTATGTTGATGAATGCTGTAAATTGCCAGCCACAGGCACGGCACAGATGATTTGCGTTTGATAATGCCCACAAAACTCCATAAAAGGCAAAGCTCACTCAACTGAAATTATGAGCACAAGGCAAAAAAGACTTTCTCAGAGATAATAGTGAAAGTTATTTTGGCTCACATCTATGCTAATGTCACATCTATGCTAAAAAAAACAACATTGTAACAACACCTATAAAGCAAAAAGATATGCCAAGAAGATTTAAAACCCTCCTACTTACTTATTTGTCTTAAATCATGAATTTATGTTGACTTGATTTTTCATAGTTAATCAATATTTAGCATAATAAATATATCTTAATAAATATTTCATATCATATGAAACTGGATTTCATAAAATATTTCAATTTGTGTGTAACTAAAATTCTGATAGCATAATCTGTATATAAATGTAACTTAAAGCCAGTTGAGGTTTACATTAGTTATTCTTCATAAGCGTACATTTACTCACTCGACCACAAAAAGGACATTTTCCAAAATTACAGAATTTTCATGAAAACCAAATTTCCTTTGTTTGGCCTCAGGTTGATATTGTGCATGGTCTAGATACAATATGTACAAATTATAGCAATTGCTGCAACATAGTAGTTGGTGTACTGCAGACAATACTCTTTAATTTGAAAGGTGTGCCATGGAGTAAGTAAGCTACATGAATAGTTTTCATGTTTTCAATAATTTTATAATTTCTTAATATCTAAAATAATAATCAAAAAGTATTATCTAATCACTTTGGAGAAATATTATTGTTGCAGCACTGTACTTGGAGAGATCACATAAAACACATATAATTACTGTAAAGTTACACTGTAAAAACACCCGTAATGTGCCTGATCATCTTATAGCCACCATATTACAGATGCAGTACAGGTGCTATTGTGGTTCAGTAGAATAACCTGCAATTGTCTCTACAACATGTCTCTTCACTTTCACATTGCATGTAATATAGGCTAAATTTAAAATATAGTTATCGTATGGCCTTCTTGCAAGCCGAGATAACGTTAGGATGAGGAAAAAGGACCTTCAGCACCCATGTATATTCTGCCAGGGCCTACTGATCTCACATTAAAGCTCCCACACCCTCTTGAGATGTCTTACTGACAGGGATGCTCAAGAGCATTTTTCGTTATGGGTTTCTGTCATTCTCCATCCTGGAGAATGCTACTTTGTGTTTATATCCCTATGTCAAAGGAAGCAGCGAGCATATGACAGTTGTTTCAACGTGCCAAATTTACAATATTATTTAGGGCCCTTTCTTCAGCTGTGCTAAGCTAAGAATGATTTTGCTTTAAAATCCCTAACACCATTTTCTACAACAAACCACTCTTGCTTGTGAATATATATTTTTCAGTTCTCTGCCTCACATTTCTATCTGCTATGCAGTATAACATGGCAGTGGTAGCTTCTGACCTCCCTTTTTGCCTTCATCCTCCATGCACACTCTTCATTACCATAAACAAAATATCATGGCTCTGAGGTTCTGAGAGTGCATGCAGGAAGAGCAGCTCTGCCTCCATTGCATCCGTCATTACTGGCATAGCCCTCATTTACTCTCACACTCCTTTACACTCATATCTTCAATTTCCTTGGAAATGATTAGGAAATTATTTATCTTGCAGAATTTTAGGGCTGAAATGTTACAAAACTAACAGAGGATGACTTTGGACACCTGACACCCTCAGCTTACAGCTAAATAATTAATCCTAAAATGTGTTCTTAGGTAACAACTTTAAATTGGTCAGTAACTACAATGAAACTAATATCTATGAGAGAGGAAAAACTGGACGCATCAGCAGGACCTGGGAATTTATCAAATAATAATCTTTGATATTAATTCATATTAAGGAAAATTAATCAGCTTATTAATCAGGATAACAAACAGTTACCATGAATTGGAAAGGTTGATTAATGACTTACATCCAGGCATTTTGGTCATCAAAAAAGGGTGCAAGAAAAGATGGTAGCCTATATGCTACCAAGAGGCTAGACACAAATTTCTAATCTCTAAGAAATTAAACAATTATTTGTGTATATAAGAGATGAAAGTATTCAAACCTACCTACCTACTTACTACTACCTGCTATTTTTTGACTAACTCTGTGTCTGATAGTGTCAGTGGTTTTGCAGGCAAATGCTTTTCATTACATTTCTGAATGACTGCTGTGCCAGGTGCATATGCCCAAATAAAAAGCTCATGTTTGCTCTTACCTTGCATCTGCTGTGCTCTGTACGCAGGATATCACCGAGATTGCTGTAGAGATCTGTTTCAACTTGTCTTAAATTGGAAGCTTGTATTTTGTCACTGATGTGCACTTCTGAGCATAAACTGCAACAGAAGTATAAAACTTTTGCTGTAGTGGTGACTCACTTCAGTGTCTGACTGTATCCTGCCTCCTTGCTTACAAGATTGTTGTCGGTTCGGCTTTTCTGTTTCTTGTTGCATAAATTTTCCAAGTTGCCATGGCCTTATTATTTTTGCCTTATTACATTTGACTTTATTAACTTTAACACTTGGCATATCTGACAACAGGACTGATGAAAATGTGCAGCGAGTTATGGAAGTTATGGAAACTTCTGTGTATTTCCTTAAAATACACAACTGTCAAAGCTAAAAGGAAATTTCTTTGTGTGTGCACACGTGTTTGCATCAAAATATATTTTTTTTGTCTCACTTCAGTGCAACTGTAGAGCTTGATGTTTTAGAGTTTTGGAGTGATCCAGTGCTTGAATTCAAGTATGCAAATTGAGATGTTGTCCCACATTTTGAGTAGAAATAAAGAGTTAACTCAAATTTGAATGTGGCGTGTTAGTTAATGGAGGGTGGAGCCGGAGAAGGTGATTCATAAGAATTGCACATCTGCAGGGAATTGTACTAATGAATGTTCTGAGTTCAGTGAGCCGAGGCAAGAATAAAAATAGGAGAGACGGGCACCTTGAAAGATAGAGAGAGCCAACCATCACAGAGCCATGTAGTGGTATGTATTTACTGTGTAAAATAAAACAGCAGGAAAGTGAAAGATAAAGAATATAGAGCCTTTTGAGTTGTTCTAAGCCTGCCTCTAGCTTCCTCATAACCAACCTGAATCTGGGAAAGTGTTACACTAAGGTTTTAGTTATTTTTTTCTTCATGTTTGTACAATAATATTTCAGCATGTTATAAGCTGAAATAGACAGAATTGCATCGCTGATCGTCCTCAGGGGGCTTTGGCCAAATCTGCCGTTCATCCAGTGGCTGTGAAGAAAGTATTGAAGCTTGTCATCAAAGCAGTATGGTGTCTCTGCAGGACAAAAAAAAGGCATTTTCCAATTATCTTTTTTTTTTTTTAAACTGGTATACGCGTTTTTCAACTGTCGGCTTTAAGTGATGTGTTAAAATAACCCAAATTATAACCATAACCATAACTGTAGTTGATTTGATGGTTGAAAAATGGGAAACACCCATTTATGTTCCACAGAGGCCTATACTTGCATTAAAGGGTTGTCAGCTCTCACTCAAACTGGTCACGTGTGAGCTCAAGTCATAGAAATCCTTTTTTTCCTTAATTTTTAATGCAGTAATGTTTCTCTTTGTTGCATTGTTTGATACAAGAGACATGAATATAAATAAATATAAACAGACCGAGTGCATGTGTTTCTTATTCATTTAGATAAGAATCAAAATGGTAGGTCATTGGGTGTTGGAAATATGTCCCACGTTGTACTACACAAACTTACCATTTGTCCAACATTTGGTCTGTTTGCATCTGGGCACCCTTATTGTAGAGTGTGTGGATGTGTATGTTTTGTAAGGTGGTTGACAGCCTTAGCGTCTGGAAGGTTGGGGTTGGTGAGGCGTTATGTCATTTAGAGTGTATCAAATGATGCCAAAGCCATCCCTAGCCTGAAGCCAAAGAAGCGCTTTGGGTGGGAGTGATGATAAGCTCTCCCTTCTCTGTCAATCACAGCAACACCTGGCAATCAGCCCATGTATA